>SJYV01015497.1:0-18770 GCA_006410875.1 Neotragus pygmaeus | reverse complement strand
TTCCCTGTCCTTCACCACCTCCCTGAACTTGCTCAAAATCATGTCCATTGAGTAGGTGATGCCATTCAGTCTTCTTGTCTTCTGTCGTCCCCTTCTCTTTCTGCCTTCAATCTTTCCCAGCATCGGAGGCTTTTCTAAGGAGTCAGCTCTTCTCATCATGTGGCCAAAGTATCGGAGCTTCAGCTTCAGCATCAGTCCTCCTAATGAATATTCAGGACTGATTTCCTTTAGGATGGACTGGTTGGATCTCCTTGCAGTCTCAAGAGTTCAAAAGCATCAACTTTTCGGCACTCAGCTCTCTTTATGGTCCAACTCTCACATCCATACATGACTACTGGAAAAACCATAGCTTAGACTAGACAGACCTTTGTTGGCAAAGTACTGTCTCTCATTTTTAATCTGCTGTATAGGTTGGTCATAACTTTTCATCCAAGGAGCAAGCGTCTTTTAATTTCATGGCTGAAGTCACCATCTGCAGTGATTTTGGAGCCCAAGAAAACAAAGTCTGTCATTGTTTCTATTGTTTCTCCATCTATTTCCCATGTAGTGATGGGACTGGATGCCATGATCTTTGTTTTCTGAATGTTGAGCTTTAAGCCAACTTTTTCACTCTCCTCTTTCACTTTCATCAAGAGGTTTTTTAGTTCCTCTTCACTTTCTGCCATAAGGGTGGTGTCATCTGCATATCTGAGGTTGTTGATATTTCTCCCGGCAATCTTGATTCTGGCTTGTGCTTCTTCCAGGCCAGCGTTTCTCATGATGTACTCTGCATTTAAGTTAAACAAGCAGGGTGACAACATACAGCCTTGACGTACTCCTTTCCCAATTTGGAACCAGTTTTTTGCTCCACGTCTGGTTCTAACTGTTGCTTCCTGACCTGCATACAGGTTTCTCAGGAGGCAAGTAAGGTGGTCTGGTATTCCCATCTCTTTAAGAATTTTCCAGTTTGTTGCGATCCATATAGTCAAAGGCTTCAGCATAGTCAATGAGGCAGAAGTAGATGTTTCTCTGGAGTTCTCTTGCTTTTTTGATGATCCGACAGATGTTGGCAATTTGATCTCTGGTTTCTCTGCCTTTTCCAAAACCAGCTTGAACATCTGGAAGTTCCCAGTTCACGTACTGTTGAAGCCTGGCTTGGAGAATTTTGAGCATTACTTTGCTAGTGTGTGAAATGAGTACAACTGTGCGGTAGTTTGAGCATTCTTTGGCATTGCCTTTCTTTGGGATTGTACTATTATTAATACTTTGCTTTCCAAAGTGTTGTGCTAATTTTATTTCCACTAGAATCGTGTGAGTATACCTGCTGCCCCACACCCTTGCCAAGTCTGAACAGAATCAAATATTTTAATTGCCAATCTGATAGTTATAGTATATGATTGACCAAAAATTTCCCTATTTATTAGAGAGATTGAGCATATTTTCTTCAGTTTATTTGTGCTTTATTTTATATAAACTGCTTGATCATATTTTTTCATTTTCCTTCTCTTAGGTGGAGGAAAATCTTTTTGGAAGAAGAAATTTGTGTGGGCTGTTTATATGTTCTAGATAATAATCCTTTGTCATTTACATACATTGCAGACATTTCCCTCAGACTTCATCTTTTTTCTTTTTTCTTTTTTTAACTTTGTGAATGGTGCCTTTTGGACAGAAGGTTTTTATGTTTGTTTTTTTTTAAATAGGGTCATGTTTATCCATCATTTCTCTGTTTTACTTTCTATTGGTTCAAAAGCATCCCTGGGTTTGCATTATATATTTTATTTTTCTTTTCTCAACTTCCTGTGCCTACTCCACCTTGCTAATCTTGGCACGCCTGTGCAGGGAAGACTGAGCCCTTCACTGCCACAATACATACCACCGAAATATTCTGAAACCAGCTCCAATGACTTGCACCAATTCATCCCTTGCTAGAGTATTATGAAAAATCAACTTGTTGGAAAGGCATAAGCTTTTGGCTGCACTTTGTAATTATTCACGGTTGTAGACATTTGTCTGTGTGAAGTCTTAGTTATCTTTAACTCCCCACTCCAGAAAAATAAATATTATTATTAGACAATCAAGTACACATGGGGTCCAGAAGGTAGAGGGAACATAGAAGGAAAATAAAAAATTTTAATCCTGCTGGAGCTTAGCTTCACTTACTTGAAACCAAGGAGTCCCAGACCCTGAGTCAGCAAGTCACAGAAGTGACAGAACCAGAGATCAAACCCAAATCAGCTCCAGGTAAGTCAGCCACTCCCCACTAGGTCCTGTGCCCTCCACCACTGCAGCAATATGTTCATTTACAGATGCTGTCACTAAATCTCAAGGATTCTCCTGAGGGTGGTATGGAAACAGGAGAGGAAAACTGTTTTGCCATAATAACACAGCTGCGGAAGATGGGTAACATATGTGCTGCGTGAATCAGATTTATTTGCCTGTAAACACTTCACAACTTTGTGTGTCTGGGTATGGGAAATACACCTTCATTTCATACAAACAGTAACACCAGGCTGCATCCCCTTCACCATAGCTTGAGGGATTCTAGAGAGGTATTGGATTACAACAAACTGGAAAATTCTTAAGTGAGATAGGAATACCAGACCACCCTACCTGTCTCCTGAGAAACCTGATGTCAAGAAGCAACAATTAGAACTGGACATGGAACAACAGACTGGTTCAAAATTGGGAAAGGAGTACATCAAGGTGACATATTTTGTCACCCTGTTTACTTAACTTCTATGCAGAGTACATCTCACGAAATGCCAGGCTGGATGATTCACAAGCTGGAATCAAGATTGCTGGAAGAAATATCAACAACCTCAGATATGCAGATGATACCACCCTTATGGCAGAAATCGAAGAGGAACTAAACAGCCTCTTGATGAATGTGAAAGGAAAGTGAAAAAGCTGGCTTGTAACTCAACATTAAAAAAACTAAGATCATGGCATCCAAACCCATCACTTCCTGGCAAATAAGGGGGAAAAGTGGAAACAGTGACAGATTTTGTTTTCTTGGGCTCCAAAATCACTATGGATGGTGACTGCAACCATGAAATTAAACAATGCTTGCTCCTTGAAAGAAAAGCTTTCAAACCTAGACAGCATATTAAAAAGCAGAGACATCACTCTGCTGACAAAGGCCTGTATAATCAAAGCTATGGCTTTTCCAGTAGTCAGGTATGGATGTGAGAGGTGGACCATAAAGAAGAATGAGCATCAAAGAACTGATGCTTTTGAACTGTGGTGCTGGAGAATTCTTTTAAGAGTCCCTTTAATTGCAGGGAGATCAAGCCTGTCATTCTTAAAGGAAATCAACCCTGAATATTCACTGGAAGGACTGATGCTGAAGCTGAAGCTCCAATACTTCGGCCACCTGATGCAAACAGCTGACTCATTTGAAAAGACCCTGAATCCAAGAAAGATAGAAGACAGGAGGAGAAGGGGACAACAGAGAATGAGATAGTTGGATGGCATCACTGACCCAATGAATATGAGTTTGAGTAAACTCCAGGAGAGAGTTAAGGACAGGGAAGCCTGGTGTGACTTAGTGACAACAAATTAATAATTATCTGCAAGCACATCCATTGCATTTTGCAAGTCTCATGGGCGTGTCTTTTGGGGGGTCATAGGTGTGTTGTCAAGAAATGAAAGGAAGAAAAGGTTCTGGTTTTAAGACACATCTACCTTCCCTTCTCTACTTTCTCCAAATTCAGATTCACTCTTAAGAGAAACCTAAAAGCGTGGTAGACTGGCTGCTTTAAGAGTCCCCAAACACTTCACCCCTCCCTATGTCCAGATCTTTCACCAGGTAATTTTGCAAAACTGTCCCCAGCCCACAAACACACACACACACTCTGAGTCTGAACCAGGTTGTGTATTTTGATTTAGCTAATGGAATGTTGGCAAATGAAATGTGAGGTCAGCTGAGGCTTGAAAAAACGTTTTGCCTTTCCACCCTCCTGCTTCTCTGCAGTCACCATGAGAACATGGTTACGCTAGCCTAGTGGGGAGATGATTGAGGGCTGCAGAGCTGAGTGACCTCAGTCAAAGCCATCCTGGACCAGCCAGCATCCGTCTCCACCCCAGACAGGTGCACAAGCTCATCAAAGACCACAGTAGTCGACAGCTGTTGCTTAGTCCTTTAGTCATATCCAATCCTCTGCGAAGCCACTGGCCTCGAGGCTCCTCTGTCCATGGGATTTCCCAGGCAAGAATACTGGAGCGGGTTGCCATTTCCTTCTTCAGGGGATCTTCCTGACCTAGGGATCAAACTGTGTCTCTTGCATTAGCAGGCAGATTCTTTACCACTGAGCCATCTGGGAGGCCCATAGTTGACAGAGCCCAGGCTAAATCAGCTACCTGCAGACTTCAAGCTAAATAAATGCTTACTAGTATATGCTCATCAAAGTTTCGTGGGGTTTTCTTTCTTTCTTTCTTTCTTTTTTTTGCAGTATTATTGCAGCAATTGATAATGGAATCATCTGACAAAAGACGTATCTGCACAGGCCACCGTGGTACAGTCCTTGGGCACTCATCTGGTTAAATTTTCAAACATTTTAGATCATCCCAAAGCAACTCACTATAAACCTGCCCTCATCATCATCGCTTAAGAAAGAGAAATTGCTGTATCTCCACTTTCTTCTGCCATTGTGTGTGAAGCAAAAGCATTTAACTGTGGCTTTGTGGGTGAAGTCTGTCCACTTCCCTAGAGCTCAATTAGTCTTTCCATAAACTCCAGTTTCAAAGGAGGTCTAACAGCTCCCCTCTCGCAGAAGAAAGATAAATCCCGCTTGGTCTCCTGAGGAGTGTGTTTACAGCCGTGTGGTAAGAACAGCAGCAGGCACTGGGGCTGACAAGGGCGCTCCTGAGGCAGAAGCACCAGGGGCAGTTCTCAGGGCCGCCCCACAGTGAGGCCAGGCCGGGCCCACCAGGTGTGCAGAGTGGACAGGAGTGCTTCCTGCGGGAGGGGGAGCTACGGAGAAAAAGGGGGAGACGAGGGGTCCGGAAGAACTGCTCTCCCAATATGCACACCACCAGGTCCCTGGGGCAGGGATTCCTCACCCTGACCAGACACCATGTCAGTCCTGAGGCGGGAGGTCTGGACCGTGGAAACTGATCTCCCCGATTCTGCAATGCTCTGTTCAACTCGGGAGGGGCCCCGGAAGAGTTAGAGAGGACCGAGAAGAAGAGGCTGATAGAAAATGAGGAAGGCAAAGAGGAGAAGGTGCCTTAGATTCCGTCCAACACTAGCCTGACCCTGCTCTTGAACTCAAGGACCAAGGATGAAGGCTGTGGGAACACTTAGAGAGGAGTCAACTTTTAATTTTGCCAAGTGACAGATTTGTTGTAGGAAAGGGGACCCCTTCCAGGGCCCGAAACTGGGCTCTTGTCTAACACTCGGAAATGAATTGTCCGAGGAGACACATCTGCTGACCAAACAGGAGATTTTATTGGGAAAGGGCACCCGGGAAGCCAGGAGAACAGCTCTGCCACATGGCTTGCAGTCCTGGGTTTTATGGTGATGGGGTTAGTTTCTGGGTTGTCCTTAGCCAATTATTCTGACTCAGACTCTTTCCCGGTGGTGCGCGCCTTGTTCAGCCAAAATGGGTGCCAGAGGGAAGGATTCTGGGCAGTGGTCGGACATGTGGTGTCTCCTTTTGACCTTTCCGGAATTCTTCTGGTTGGTGGTGGCTTATTAGTTCCGTGTTCCTTAGCAGGACCTCCTGTCATAAAACAACTCTTGCAAATGGTTACTATGGTGCCTGGCCAGGGTGGACGGTTTCAATCAGTATGCTTCCCCTAACAGATTAATCAAAAACACACCTCCAAATCTACCATCTTTTGTCATACTTGTATTAGAACAGGACTTCTTGACCCTGAATAAATGATAAACGCATAATCTCAGTATAGATGAATGGCCTTTACCCCAGAATGAGTTACTAATCTTACACCATCTCATATACAGATATGATAGTATGTATATATAATATTATGATAATATAGTGAGTGAGTGAATCACTCAGTCATGTCCGACTCTTTGCGACCCCATGGACTGTAGCCTACCAGGCTCCTCCCTCCATGGGATTCTCCAGGCAAGAGTACTGGAGTGGGTTGCCATTTCCTTCTCCAGGGGATCTTCCCGACCCAGAGATCGAACCCGGTCTCCCACATTGCAGGCAGACACTTTAACTTCTGAGCCACCAGGGAAGCCCATTATGATAATATATATGACTATAATTATATATTTAATTATTCTTGTTTTTCTCATTTCGTGTTAGACTTGTGAAGATTTCATCACTGCTCCTGGACTCTCTGTTTGCTGGGTGCACGTTTTCCTGCAGGACTAGCGGTGAAAGGCAAATTATTTTATGGGCCTTTGGAAGATCCAGAAGATGGAAGACTCCCCCATCCCAAAGGAAGGCTGAACTCTGGTGGGTAAGGTGGTGAGGGGCGTGGTCAGAGGCACAGGCTGTAAACTGCACTCATTGTGCTAAATAATCAGGCTGGTTAGAGAGGCTCCACCCCCGGTGCTTGCCTGTAACAGTCTAAAACCACCCACATCTTCCTCTTTTTCTCCCACCTACTTCCCAGTTTTCTCTTGTCCATCTCCCTACTTCTTCCTGCTCCCACCAGCACAGTGATGCATAGTGCGGTACTTATACTTAATGTGTTAAAGTGAAAGTGAAAGTCCTTCAATTGTGTCCGACTCTTTGTGACCCCATTGACTATACATTTCTTGGAATTCTCCAGGCCAGAATACTGGAATGGGTGGCCTTTCCCTTCTCCAGGGGATCTTCCCAATCCAGGAATTGAACCAGGGTCTCCCGCACTGCAGGCAGATTCTCTACCAGCTGAGCCACAAGGGAAGCCCAAGAATACTGGAGTGGTTACCCTATCCCTTCTCCTGTGGATCTTCCCAACCCAGAAACTGAATCGGGGTTTCCGGCATTGCAGGCGGGTTCTTTACCAACTGAGCTATCAGGGAAGACCACTTAATGTATTAACTCATTAAAAAAAAATCCTCTACCATCTCAGTTTTTGCTTTTAAAAATTCAAAATTTAAGGAATGTATGACCTGCTTAAAGAGAAGGATAAGCTGAAATAATTTTCTGTAGTTGCACAGCAGGCAACTTCTATTCATGGGCTTTATGCTCCTGGCGTGTCTGTGGAGGGGCCCGTCATTCCAGAATGGCAACTGTGAGCACAAAACCGTTTAGCATTACCTCGACCCAGGGCTCTGATTAGCAGATGGGAGAAGCTGAAAATGCTAATAATGAGATAATTGGAATAGATAGGGACTCTCTCTCCTGGGCTTTGCAGGTGTTGAGACATGAACAATGCAACCATTTAAATGGAAAGAAACCACGAAATAACTTCCACTCCAAATTAATGAGAAAAGATGGATAAGGTTGGGGAAGGCAGCTGGAAGGGAAGGGGGAGCAGAAGGGAGTCTGCAGTCCCTGCCCCTTCAGTGTGCCTGTGGAAAGTGATGAACCAATCTGGGCTTGGCAGCCAGTGAGCAGCTTGGAGTCCGACTCGAATCAGAAAACATCCTCCCATCCCACTACCTTTGAGGGCTTGATTTAACACAAGACTTGGGATGGAAGTCGTCATAGGAAAACATCACTTTTCTTTCTTTCACTTTTTCCATTTTGTTGTTGTTGTTGTTGTTTTTTAGAGACCATAATTAACATTAAAGATTCAGTTTGTTTAAAAATAGAAACAGATTAAGTCTTTTTACTAGCAACTTTGCGTCAAGGCTGCTTGAATTGGCAGCCTTCCTACTCCTACTCAAGCCTAGTTTGTCTTATTTTAAAGCCCTCATTTGCTTCTTTGGAGGTCAAGAGGTATGCAATGCTGGAGACTTGCTGATGCACAGCCTCCTGTCTGTATCTCAAGTTAGCACATGCTGGGAGGCCGGCAAGGGCACACGCAGGCATGGTGCTCAGAATGCCTGAGACAGAGGTCTGTGGCTGGGCTGGGCTGGTGGGAGGGGCCGCATTTCCAGGCAGGGTGAGCTGAACTGAGCTGAGAACTGGGTAGAGGGTGGAGGTAGCTAAACCATAATGAATGCTAGCACATTAATCGGAATGGAACAGGATGGAAGAAGTGTGTTGACTAGAGCTATTTTCAGGAAGAGGATTGGAAAGACTCGTTTGATAAGCTGCTTTAGGGTAAAGGGGAAGCAAATAAAAGTTATGCGGGGCTTTGTTTGCCTGGGCAGAGGATGCAGGCTGGGGTCAGAGCTGACCTGCCTAACCCAACAGAAGCAAGCAGAGTGATGCCACCAGGACGCCCGCATATTAATCCTCGGCATTGATTTCTGAATTATCAGGAAGCTGACAATTCAGCCTGTTCTCTAAGTAGTTGCTAAATAAACCTTTCACAGTTTTGAAGAGATTTCAGGCTACTCAGGATGCCCACAGGCCTGAGGTTCTGTGGTGGGGGAGGGAACACAGAGGCTGCTGAATGCCTAGAATGGCTGCCAGGAGCCCCAGGACACGTTGTTCCAGGGGACAGCCTAGCGGATCAGTCACACACCAGGGGCCAGACCACACGGGCCTGAGAACTGCCCCCTTTCTGAAGGAGATGAAACAGGAGGGAAGAGGGCAGAGCACAACCTCCAAAAGAATGACATGGTCATGGGACTTGACAAAAACTGGTTAGAACCAGTCAGGTCCAAGATGGCAGAAGATTCGACTTCCAGTAGACTCTGAGCCTCATTATACACTCTTTGTAACACATCAGCAAGCTAAATATCACACCTGCCAGCACCATGACAGTTCCAGGGCCAACCATAAAAGGTCAAAAAGTGAGTAGTGGCGCAATTCCCAGAAATCTTCACCCATTCCCTGAAACAATTGGAATAATCTTCCCACTCATTAGCCTATGAAATGATCCAGCCCATAAAAACGAACCAAGCCATATTTTGAAGCTCTCTCATCTTCTAAGATGGCCCACACTCTGCCTGTGGAGTGTTTCTCTCTAAATATACCCACTTCTTACCTATCACTTCATCTTCAAATTCTTTCGGCACCAAGCAAGGACCTTAAATTAAACAGCCAGAGGGAGCAGCTTTCCTATGGATGGGCAGCCCAACAGCTTCTTTGAGGTTGTGGTATGTATGGTAGCTCAATCAGATTATGATCGCATCAGACAGGGTTCTCCAGAGGAACAAAACCAACAGGACGTTAGCTATCGATAGCTATGGCTATGCAAAGTGAAAACGTTAGTCACTCAGTCATGTCCAACTCTTTGTGACCCCATGGACTGTAGCCCGCCAGGCTCCTCTGTCCATGGGATTCTCCAGGCAAGAATACTGGAGTGGGTTCCCCTTCCGTTCTCCAAGCTATGGCTATAGACATATAGGTATAGATGAGGAGATTTATTCTAGGAATTGACTGCAAGCTGGAGAACTAGGAAAGCCAGTGGTGTATTCAGTCTGAGTCTGAAGCCTGAGAACCAAGAGCACCCGTGTCCAAGGGCAAGAGATGATGGATGTCCCAGCTCAAGCAAGGGAAGAAAAATTGCCCTTCACCTGCCTTTTTGTTTGATTCAGGCCCTCAGTGAATTGGATGACACTCATGCATTGGTAAAGGTGATCTTTTTAGCTCAGTCTGCTGATTCAAATGCTAATCTTCTCCAGAAGCATCCTTATAGACAGACCCAGAAATAATGTTTTACCAGCTATCTGGACCTCTCTTAGGCCAGTCACGTTGGCACATAAAATTAACCATCATAATGATAATGTGAACTGAAAACTCTCTTAGTTATTCCTCCAACGTTCTTACCTGGATTCTCAGAAGCAACCCTGAGTATAGGAGGGCCAGGGAAGGGAGTCTATGTCTGATGGACAAGGGGAGCTTTCTGCAGATGATGAGTCCTAAGGAATAAGGGCTGTGACTTAGTCGGCTTAGTTTGACCCAAACTCTGTGTGCTGGGGCCTGGTTGGGTGCTGAGGATACGCGACAGAGAAGACAGACTTGGTTCCTGCCTGAATTGTGGGCAACAGAGCAGACAAAGTGCAGGATGACACAGTGGAGACAGTGCCGTGGCGGGAGGACACTCTGGCAGCGGCGGGTGGCTGGGCCCTGCTCTCCCACACCATCACCAGGACTCAGGGACACGACTTCTAAACAGTTTGATGGAGTAAATGTTTAAAGGAACTTGTTTGAATCCTGAAGTGATTCTTATGGCAGAGCATGACATAGCTGCATTTGGCAGAAGCAAGAGAAGGAAGGAATAGGGGATTTTTTTTTTTTTTTTTTTGGCAAATGAAGTAGGAACCAGAGTATGGCAGGTCTTAAACGCCTGGCTAGAAGATCCATCTTCACTCTATACATTATCGGTTAACCTTGCGGATGAAAGCTGTGTATACTGTCTCCCTTAATACCCAGCATGCTGAGGTGAGACTGTCTATCATCCTCTGATGCCCATTTCTCCCACTCGACAGGTGCTAGATGCCTGCAGAGACTCCATCTCCCAGCCTCCTTCACAGCTCAGTGTGGCCATGTGGCTAAGCTCTGGCCAGTTAAGATAACGTGACATGGACAACTTTCAGACCAAATCCTTGAAAGCTTGAAAGGGAAGCTTTCCCTTCTTCCTGTGATGAGGACACAGACAGGACACAGCTGAGCCAGCTCGTTCCCGGTACACCTCATGGAACAGAAGAGCAACAAAGAATAGGGAGTCTGGGCCCCTGCATAGTCTCAAGGAACAGAGATTCCTGCCCATTCTCAACCACCCCTGCTACAGGCAGGTATTGCTAAATCATGTCTGACTCTTTGCAACTCCATAACTGCAGCATGTCAGGCTTCCCTGACCTTCACTGTCTCCCGGACTTTGCTCAAGCTTATGTCCATCGAGTGAGTGATGCCATCCAACCATCTCATCCTCTACCCCTTCTCTTCCTACCTTCAATCTTTCCCAGCATGAGGGTCTTTTCCAATGAATCAGCTCTTCACATTAGGTGGCCAAAGTATTGGAGCTTCAGCTTTAGCATCAGTCCTTCCAATGAATAGTCAGGGTTGATTTCCNTTCCTACCTTCAATCTTTCCCAGCATGAGGGTCTTTTCCAATGAATCAGCTCTTCACATTAGGTGGCCAAAGTATTGGAGCTTCAGCTTTAGCATCAGTCCTTCCAATGAATAGTCAGGGTTGATTTCCTTTTGGATTGACTGGTTTGATCTCCTTGCTGTCCAAGGGGCTCTCAAGAGTCTTCTCCAGCACCACAATTTGAAAGCATTATTTCTTCAGCACTCAGCCTTCCTTATGGTTCACCTCTCACATCCATACATGACTACTGGAAAAATCATAGCTTTGAGTATATGGACCCTTGTCGGCAAAGTGATGTCTCTGCTTTTTAATATGAGAAATGAACACCTGTTACATTTGGACCCTAGTATTTTGGGGGCCTCTTGGTTATAACAAGTTAATTTGTACCCTAACTATTACATTGGGCTCAGTATGGTTGAGCTCTATTAAATTATTTTGGGAAATTCATAAAGAAAAAGTCAATAAATGGCTATGGAAATAAACAAAGACCAACCCAATGGAAAAGCGAAAATTATCTATCCAAAGCTTGCTCTACAGCAGGGAGTCAGCCACTGTCTGTGTATCTGGCAGAGACCCAAAGGCAGGCAGAGAAGTGGGAAAGCTTTACAGTGGGAAAAAGGGAAGGCTTCAGATATGCCCTGATTGGAGGTTTGTGGCCGGGGGAAGCTGGTGGCAGGCTAACTAGAAGCCAGCATCCTATGTGATGGTTAGGTGGACATATTTGTTTTTTTTTTTCTGACAAAAATTAGGGAGGCTGGAAGTTATTATTTACGTCCTGGCCGTTTGCGGCTGACTGTGAGAGAAGTTACTGTATGGCTTCCTGATTGTCATCAGAGACAGCAATCTGGCTTGCAACAAGTCTGACTTAGAGCAGGCTGGCTTCCTGGGCTGTTTATTGTAGATGAAGAGGTTGGTTTTCTGGGCAGGCCGCTCCNTTTTTTTTTTTCTGACAAAAATTAGGGAGGCTGGAAGTTATTATTTACGTCCTGGCCGTTTGCGGCTGACTGTGAGAGAAGTTACTGTATGGCTTCCTGATTGTCATCAGAGACAGCAATCTGGCTTGCAACAAGTCTGACTTAGAGCAGGCTGGCTTCCTGGGCTGTTTATTGTAGATGAAGAGGTTGGTTTTCTGGGCAGGCCGCTCCAGGCTGTGGGTTAGCGCTGCCTTTGTCTGTAGGTTTGGCCCTTGTCTGTTTGCATATTCAGTGTCTCGTGGCTGATGAGAAGAGCCCTATCACAGAGGAGACACGGTGTTTACAGCGTAGTGTTTTCAAATAATCTCCCTGACACAGAACAGTGGAAGGAAGGAGACTTCATTTATTCCTGATGGACAGACAGAGGGCTGTGCTGAGAATTGGCCAAATCACAGAGACCAAAAGAGAGGCCTCAGGGCTGAGGAACAGGAGTGCTGCGACCCCGCAAGGCAACGGGATTTCACTGGTGCGCACAGCCAAAGGGCGTCAGGACTTGAGTTGCTCCTGACACTTGCCTGGGGGAAAAAAAGTGGCCTGTGGGCTCAGTGCTGCTGCGTTCCCCCGGGGCTTGGGCTGGAGGACAAGGCTGCGGGCCACCCTCCTCATCCATTATGACCCCCAGGAGCCCAGCAGGTCCCAAAGCACGCTTGGCAGATGTGACAGACCAGTGGTCACAGGAGAGGTTTGCTTTTCTTAGCATGAAGCCAGGCGTGAGTGGGCCCGGCCCCGAGGAGGGCCCTGATTGCCCGCAGATGTCTGAACGACGCCCAGCCGGCAGGCCTGCTCGCTTTCAGGTCTGTTTTCCATTCCAGTGGCGAGTGGGACGAGGGGACCCATCTCATGTAACCAAAGGCAGCGTGCTGGGAGCCCGCCGCAGGCCGCGTCCCTGATTGGGGACACCGCTCCTTCTGGTCACGAGCTGCACACATTCAAATCAGTTCGCTTTTGGGTCCAAGAACACTGAGTGTTGATGTTTGCTGGAGACAAACGCTGCTTTCTGCTTTGTTCTCTCCATGGTTACTCAGCCTCAGCCTCGTGGGCTGCTTCTTCTGCAGGCTCTTCAGGGACCCCAGGAACCTCAGGCAATCCCCAGGGAGGAGGCTGGGCTCTGTTCTCGTATGGAGCAGGCCCTAGGAAGGGAGCTGGCCATCCCGAGGCAGGCTCCTGAGTGTCCAAACTTAGCATTTGTTAAAGGAAACTCTTGGTTCTCTCCTACAATCCTGCCCTCTTCCCTCTGTCTTCCTCGTGTCTGTAACTGGCATCACCATCTGCTCAGTGGATCACGCCCCAACCCAAGAGCCATGCCTGATGCTTTTCTGTCCCCCGCCTACCAGTCCAGTCAGTCCCAGCAGAGCCCCCTTCAAAGAGCATCTGGAAGAGCCTGTTTCCCTTTCTTCCTACCATCCATTCTCTTGCCCACAAGACCAATTCTCCCACTTGTGGAAAGGCATATAGACAAACCATAATTCAGAAAGACACACGCACCGTGGTGCTCGTAGCAGCACTAGATTCACGGCAGCCAAGACATGGAGACAACCCGAACATCAGCAGACAGCAGGTGAAGGGGATGTGGGGCGCACATTCAGCGGAATGCGGCTCAGCCTAAGCAAGAAAGGGGCAGTGCCGTCTGCAGCGATATGGACGATCATCCTAAGTGAAGTAAGTCAGACCGAGAAAGACAACACCATATGATGTCACTTATACGCACAGTCTAAAAAATAATACAAATAAATCTCTGTATGAAACAGAGACTCACACACATAAAAACAAGTTTATGGTTACCAAAGGGGAAAGGAAAAGAGGAGGGATAAATTAGGAGTTTACAATTGGTGGCTCAGAGGTTAAAGCGTCTGCCTGCAGTGCAGGAGACCTGGGTTCGATCCCTGGGTCGGGAAGATTCCCCTGGAGAAGGAAATGGCAACCCATTCCAGTATTCTTGCCTGGAGAATCCCATGGATGGAGGAGCCTGGTGGGCTACAGTCCACGGGGTCACAAAAAGTCGGACACGACTGAGTGACTTCATTTCACTTGACTTCAGAATTAATATAGACAACCAACAAGGGTTTATTGTATAGCACAAAATACTATTCAACATCTTGGAATAAACCACACTGGAAAATTTTTTTTAAAGATTGTATATGTGTGTATAATGGAATCACTTTGCTGTATAACAGAAATTAAACACAACATTGTCAATTAACTATATGTCAATAAAATTTAAAATGAATAAATAAAAAATAAAAACAAAAAAGATTCTCTCAAACTGGGCAGTGCTCTGCAGGAACTGCTTCCAGCCTCTTTGCTCTGCTCTCTGCACACTGGGTTTCTTTCCTTTCTTCTGCATATCAAACTCTTTCCCTCTTTTAGGACCTTTCTTGGTCTGAAATATTCTCACCATTCCCACAACTGACATCTACTCATTAATAATTTTTGAGTTAAGCCATACGACCCAGCAATCCCACTGCTGGGCATACACACCGAGGAAACCAGAACTGAAAGAGACACGTGTACCTCAATGCTCATCACAGCACTGTTTACAATAGCCAGGACATGGAAGCAACCTAGATGCCCATCGGCAGATGAGTGGATAAGAAAGCTGTGGTACATATACACAATGGAGTATTACTCAGCTATTAAAAAGAATGCATTTGAATCAGTTCTAATGAGGTGGATGAAACTGGAGCCTATTATACAGAGTGAAGTAAGTCAGAAAGGAAAACACCAATACAGTATACTAACGCATATATATAGAATTTAGAAAGATGGTAATGATGACCCTATATGCGAGACAGCAAAAGAGACACAGATGTATCGAACAGTCTTTTGGACTCTGGGGGAGAAGGCGAGGGTGGGATGATTTGGGAGAATGGCATTGAAACATGTATATTATTATATGTGAAACAGAGCGCCAGTCCAGGTTCAATGCACAAGACAGGGCACTCAGGGCCGGTGCACTGGGATGACCCAAAGAGGAGGGATGGGATGGGGAGGTCAGGGGGGAGGGCTCAGGATGGAGGGACACATGTACACCCATGGCTGATTCATGTGATTGCATGGCAAAACCCACTACAATATTGTAAAGTAATTAGCCTCCAATTAAAATAAATAAATTAATTTACAAAAAATTTTTTGAGTTAATGGTGAATGGATGACTGGATTGGTAGATGGATAGTCTTTTGGGGGAAGCATAGGACCAGAGCAAATTCCTCATAAAGGTCACTTGCCTCTGTAATTCCCAAAACTGAGCCAAACTGTGCCTGGCCTTAGTCCGTAAGTTCAGACAGGTGTCGATTCAACTCAATAAATATTTATGGAGCACTTACAATGTGCTAGTCCCTGGAGATACAATCAGGAACAAGACACAGAGCTTACAGGAAAGAGGAGTGGGAGAAAATCAAATATGCAATTATAAAGTAGAATGGTGCGATCTGTAATTATGATATGAGAAAGAGGGTGCTTTCAGAGCATACAAAAGAAGAGAGTGAACGTAGTCTGAGGAGTTCAGGGAGAAGACAAAACCGCCTTTCTGAGCACTGTGATGGCTCATCATTCTAGGCACTTCACAGATGATGTTTCTTCTCCCTACAGCTGTCCTGCCAGGAAGGTATAATTATCACCATACTACAAACGTGGAAACTGCAGAAGCAAGCCCTATGCCCAGAGTCACTGTGTTAGAACAGATCCCCTGGGACACTGACTGAGGTGGACACATTTGCACACAGGGGTGCTCTTAGAAATGCCATCTTGAGGGGACACAACCAATAGGGTCAGGCAGAGGGGCCTTGAGCAGAGAAGCAGATCCCACAGCAGCTGCTGTTGATACTGTGGGGGCTCTGCAGCTGGGAGGATTGTTTCTGAATTAAGGCAAGAGGGTGGGCTTTGAGCTCTGAACTGACCAGTCACTGAACCCAGCGTGTTCCTGAGAGAAGGGTGTATGTAGGCTTGGGTATGGTAGCCCCCTCCCTCTGATGGCAATTCCTGGAATGGCGGGGGCGGGGGGAGTTAACTGTCAGCCCTTGGGAGAATGAGAACTTGGTCCTAACCCTGGTGCCCCCACAGCCCCTTCAGCCCCTGCGTGGGTACCTTGCACTTTCAATGTTGACGTCATGTTGATGTGATATCTTAATATGATGTAACGTTGACAGGCTTGGTCCCATCTCTTTCCTGTCTACCATCACTCTTAATGACATCATAGATTTGCACAATTTTAAACACCATTTATAAGAGTCCACACTTATATCCTTAGTTTAGGCCTCTCTCATGTGCTTCAGACACACATACCACTCTTTACTTATCATCTTCACCTAACATTTCCAAAAGCAACTTCTGAACTGTTTCTGTTTTTTTGTGGGGTTTTTTTTGGGCCATGGCTTTTGGGTCGGGAAGACTCCCTGGAGAAGGAAATGGCAACCCACTCCAGTATTCTTGCCTGGAGAATCCCATAGACAGAGGAACTTGGTAGGCTATAGTCCACGGGGTCACAAAGAGTCGGACACGACTGAGTGACCACTTTCACTTTGGGATCTTGGTTCACCAACCAGGAAGCAAACCCAGACCCAAGTTAATGAAAGCGTGGAGTCCTAACCGCTGGACTACCAGGTAATTCCCCAGTCTCTGAATTCTCACCATCCCTGCTGTCAGCTCCCCCCACCCTTCCTATCTCACTTAGAGGCACCTCCACTCTTCCCAGCTGCTCAAGCCAAAAGCCTTGGATCACTGTTTTCCTCTGAGCCCTGAATTCGATCCATTCTTCAAAATACATCCTACAGCCTCAGCCCATTTCACTCAAGGTAAGTGCTCACAGAGGTCTGGTCTCCCACTCTCACCCCGGTCTACCCCTGCCATCCCACCCCATCCATCCAGACAGGAATGGGGTGGATGGAGCCCCACCCCCGTACATCTTTTTAGTTCACTCCTTCATCCCCTTCAAGTCTTACATCCACCTGTTCAGCAAGGCTTCCCTGAGCAAATTATTTAAAGTACACTCTCCATTCTCATCCCAGTTTAATTTCTTCCTGAGCACCCATCACCTTTTAACATATAATTGTGTATTTCCTGCCAATCCTCACCACCCCCTGCACCCCAACTACACTGTAAACGTCATGAAGGCAGGGACTTTCCTGTTTGTTCACCATGGTCTCCTGGGGGGCTAGAACAGAGCCTGATACACACGGGCATTCAGGAAGTGTTTGTTGACTGACTGACTGAAGCAGGGGAGAGGGTATTCAAGTGGTTCTGCCTGGTTCCAAATGCATGATACTATGCACACACCACACCGTAAGTCTCCTACACAATACAACTCCCTCAAGATAGATGTAATGCCATTGAGAGGCCAAAAGCAAATTTTGCCCTTGCACGAAGTGACATAACATAGTGGGCCAGGGTCTACATGTCAAAAGTGATTCCAGCTGGGCTATATTTGCTGAGCCAAAAGAATTTCTAAGGGTGCTTCAGAGGTTAAAAGCTGGCCCCCAGGGTCCCTGTGACTGGAAAGAGAAGGTATCAGGGCTTCTGGAGTCCTCTGTAAGTAAAGCAGGTGCAGATTCTGATGTGTTCAGTGACCTGCAGGGCTTCCTTTGGCCATCCACAGAAATTGATGGTTCATTGCTGACACGGGAAAACCTGAGCTGTACACTCCTCAAGCCTTTTCTTTCAAACAGGTCGGGCCTGACTGTCTGCTCAGGCTTTGACCCACTGTCCATATTCTGATGTCATTCAGAATTTGTTGTCAAAGGAAATCTGAGGACAATGGGTTTGGCCACGTTACTTTAATCAGACCAACATGTAAGTGGGTCATCTTTATTTTTAAAAGAATCAGAGCCAGCATGGGGTAGGGGGGAAAGGCTCTGGTTTTAGGATTCGAAGTCTGAGGTCAAGTTTATATTTTTATCAACAGTGTAGGAGGGTTTCCTTTTCTCCACAACCTCTCTAGCATTTGCTATTTCTAAATTTTTTTAAAATGATGGCCATTCTAACTGGCGGGAGGTGGTACCTCATGGTAGTTTTGATTTGCATTTCTCTAGTAATTCGTGATGCTGAGCATCTTTTAATGTACCTGTTAATCATCTGTCTTTTTCAGAGAAATATCTATGTAAGCACGAAGCCCCTCCTTTAATTTTCTTTTTACATTAATTATATGAACTATTTATAGTTTGGATATTAACCCCTTGTCAATGGCTTCAGTGAAAATATTTTCTCCCACTTCATAGGTTGCCTCTTTGTTTTTTTGGTGGTTTCCTTTGCTGTGCAAAAGCTTTTAAGCGTCATTAGGTCCTATTTGTTTATTTTTGCTTTTATTTCTTTTGTCTTGGGTAACTGACCTAAGAAAACAATGGTATGATTTATGTCAGAGAATATTTTGCTTATGTTCTCTTCTAGGAGTTTTATGGTGTCATGTCTAATATTTCCATCTTTAAACTATTTTGTCCATGGTATGAGGGAAGTTCTAGCATTATTGATTTCATATAGCCTGGATGTTGGCAGTTTTTAAAAATGGAATCTGACTGCCTCTAGATGGGGTCTGAGGTCTCCGTTTTACTACAGTCTGTACCACTACCCATTGTCTTTCACCAGAGTCGCTCATCTGTGTTACCTGCCTGGACTTGAAGGCAGCTGAATTCTCTTTCCAGTGATAAGACTCCAGTGCTTCTAAGAAATATAATTAGTCAGACGCAATGGGTGATGACTGTGTGGGGAAAATTCTTCAAGAGATGGGAATACCAGATCACCTGACCTGCCTCCTGAGAAATCTATATGCAGGTC
>SJYV01015496.1:0-15238 GCA_006410875.1 Neotragus pygmaeus | reverse complement strand
CCTTCCTCAGACCCAAGGGATGTTCAAAGCATCAAGAAAGCTTACAAAATTGAAACCAGTGCAACAGAAGAAATCAAAACCAAAGAAAGGAAAAAAAAACATCCTGTCATTAGTCAACACAAGAGCGTGCTGGAATGACGAGATGTGAGGACGCATCATACAAATTCATTCCTCTGCGGGACACTTTTTCACGTCCACGCAGAGACTGGCCTGGGAGCCTACAGAAAAATAAAAAAAATTATATATCCTTTCAATCCCACTACAGTCATTCACCTCCATTCCTGCATTTTCAAGAGAACCACATCCAATGTCTCTGTGCATTTTCACCAAGATTAAGTCAGATGGAGAATAAGACAGGCTGCTGGTCAGCTCTCAGATGGAGAAACTCAGGCAGACTGTCGGTCAGCATTCTTACCACCCATGGGCTGGGCGCCTGCGCACCAGCTTTCAGGGTGCAGGCACTCCCGCCTCATCCCGACAGACACCGGTGAATGGATGAAACATTACCTGCCAGGTGCCTATGGGACGGCACAGTGATGCCCAAAGCCTAGACTATTAAAATGGAAATGGCAAGGCTCAGTTACCTTCAACATTCTCTTAATTGAACTCATGTCCTTNAACATTACCTGCCAGGTGCCTATGGGACGGCACAGTGATGCCCAAAGCCTAGACTATTAAAATGGAAATGGCAAGGCTCAGTTACCTTCAACATTCTCTTAATTGAACTCATGTCCTTAGGGACACTCAGGTGTCAGAGAGGAGATGGCACACGTCAGCACCCACATCCCAGGGTGAAGAGCATCACCGCAGGCCCTGCCAGACGGGGTAGTTGCCTGTGGATATGCGTGCTCAGTCGCTTCAGTCCTGTCCAGCTCTCTGTGGCTCCATGGAGCGTAGCCCACCAGGCTCCTCTGTCCATGGGATTTCTCCAGCAAGAATCCTGGAGTGGGTTGCCATTTCCTTCTCCAGGGGATCTTCCTGACCCAGGGATCAAACCCTCATCTCCTGTGTCTCCTGCACTGCCAGGCAGATTCTTTGCCACTAAGCCACCTGGGAAGCTCTGGATATGAGGATAGGAAAACACTCCTGACTCGGAATCGCTGATCAAGTCTGAGCTGATCTGAGATTTCCATAGGGATTCAGCCTGGGAACACTCTGCTTTATTCCACATGGAAATGCTCAGTAATCTAAAAGTCCAGCAGTGTATCAAGGGATGATGAATTCTGGAGGTCAAATCTGCTTGTGTGTGGCAGGGATGCTTGAGGTTTTATTGTAAAATTAATTTTCCATATAAACAAAATAGATGTAAAGGTGAATTTAAATGTTTCTCTTGTTTTCAAATATCTAAATATCCTGGGAAAATAAAAATACAGACAGCTATATGCCCAATGGTATTTAGGGTTTCTGTGTTCTATTTCTACACTAGGTTTTAGATAATTACGTTTTCAGATGAGTTTCACGTGGGATGAGGTCTCATCTTCCACCTGGCTGAATGTTTAGAGACTCAGGTATCATTTTTCTGATCAAGGGCACAGCTGTAAAGCAATTTCTCAACTGTACTTACAATCTCTCAACTATTTGTCAGAAAGAAAAATCTGCGAGTCCACAGGAATGTTAGAATCAAGCTGGCCAACCTTTTAAAATGATCCATATTAATAGATAAGAGAGAAGCAGAGTTAAAATTCAAAGAATAAATTAAAAAAGACAGAATAATCCTTTAACTGGGAAAAACCCAAAGCTGAACCCTGGCCATGAAAGGTGGTGAGTTTAATGAGCAAAGCGATGAAGCTCTATCTTAATCTTTTTACAGAAACCAGCTCTGGCCAGCTCTTTGGAAATCATTTTAGAATCTTCATACTTTGCCAAAGTATCTGGAAGAAGAGTATTCGGTCCTAAAGATGGTGATTATATCAAAGAATCTCTAAGTTTTCAGTCATTCTAATGGCAGAATGATTTCCAGCTGTTGCCAAAAGCCTCAGCCTTCTTTTATAAAGGCAAGGAAGCCAAGCTTTAGCAAAACTGCCCAGGCAACTGGAAGATACTCCACAAACAAAGCATGTGCTTTCACAAGCAGCCTGCATCAAGCCCAGGGCAAGCGCCAGATGCCGTGTGGACTCGTGGTATCTGTGTGTTGAAGGGCCTTGAAGGCGGAGAGGGTTGCTAGCTCCAGGAAAGCAGGGTGGGTGAACTCCTGGCAGCTGATGCTCAGAATCCAAGTTGTTCCCATGTGTGCCTGAGTGGCAGTTTTGCTGGCATGATCACGCCAGGCTTATGGCACCCAAACAGGCTCCCGAGCTTGGACGGTGGCAATGACTACCCTTTATGGATGGCCCGTGGGATTCTGTGTCTGTTCCGATTGACGAGAAACTGGCCCGATATCTGAGTTCCCCGACAGCACTGACCCATCCACAGTGAAAGCAGGACGCGCCGCTCCTCCTGGTCTAGGTGGGCATTTCCCGTCTTTAAGGCCCCACGTTTGGTTAACTGAGATGTGGGCAGCAGGACTTGAAACCCACACCCACCCACCCACACACACCCACACACCCACACACACACCCGTGGCAGGAGGAGGGAGGGAGCCAGTCATGACCACATGATCACCATGGGCATGCGTGAGGGACTAGACCTCGGACAGGTCTCAGTGCCCCAGAGGAGGGGGGCTTTGCAGGACTGTGAGACTCTGAGAAAAGGAAGAATTCCTGCTCCTTGGGATGAGCTGGGCTTCTGCATCTTACCCTGCACCTTTGAGGGTGCTCCAGGAGATGGATGGGGTGGACATCACACATGGCCCCTAAGGACAGAGGGCCCTGTCCAGGGATGAACTTTGTGTTTCTCCTCTCTGCTTTTCCGGCGGGTGAGGGCTAAAGGGAGGATGTGCTTTGCAACTTCTCAGGGTCTTGGATAAAGACATAGAAGTAGTTTCATGAATTTGGCTCAAAGGTGACCCAACACAGGGAGGAAAAAGCCAGAACCATTTCAGTTGATCTCTGGGACCTAGTAGGACAAGCTCAAGCCTTTAAAGTTTCAAAAAGTAAAACGCACATTTACTTTAAGACTCAAAGCATGTAAGGATGTTCTAAATGTATGTATGGGGGAGATCTAATTTGAAGTAGTTCCTGTGAAAAAGATGATTTTTAGCCAACTATAGGAAGAATATGAATGGTTGATGTTCAAAAGCGGCCCCAGGTCTCCACTGCTGACCACTCCAGATGCTCAAAATGCAGCCACCCAGGGCTCTCGGTGCCGGGTTCCTGGGGCTCTGAACTCTCATGGACCCCTGCACATGACAGCTTGTAGTCTTGCACGTTACATATGTGGATATGCAGACTGCATGTTTTGGGGGACAGGGCCAGTCTACATGATTCCTCTTTACAGACTCAGAATTCGGCATGGTGCCTTACACATTTAAGGAAGAACAAAAATGTCCCATGCCATAGAGCTTCAGTTCAGTTCGGTTGCTCAGTCATGTCTGACTCTTTGTGACCCCATGGACTGCAGCATGCCAGGCTTCTCTGTCCATCACCAACTCCTGAAGCTTGTTCAAACTCATGTCCATAGCGTCATCCAAGCATCTCCTCCTCCTGCCTTCAATCTTTCCCAGCATCAGGGTATTTTCGAGGGAGTCAGTTCTTTGCATCAGGTACCTTCTAGAGGTCCCATGTTTCAGTTAGCCATATTGCTAGTAAGTCACTCAATACTTTGTTACTTTTTGTAAAGTTAACAATTACATTACGGGGCTTCCCTGGTGACTCAGGTGTAAAGAATCTGCCTGCCAATGCAGGAGACATCATCAGTCGATCCCTGGTCTGGGAAGATCCCTTGGGGAAAGAAATGGCAACCTACTCCAGGATTTTTGCCTGGGAAATCCCATGGACAAAGGAGCCCAGTAGGCTACATATAGTCCATTGGGTCACAAAAGAGTCAGACACCATTTAGCAACTGAACGAGAAAAATTTCACTGGTGTTTTATCATCCAGTTCAGAGACGGAGATGATTAAGCAAAGGTCTCTACATTTTCCCCACTTGATTTAAAACAGTTTGAGGTTCAGAATTTTTGAACTGTGTTATTAGAGAAGACTCTTGAGAGTCCTGGGTGTTCATTGGAGGGACTGATGTTGAAGCTGAAACTTCAATACTTTGGCCACCTGATGAGGAGAGCTGACCCATTTGAAAAGACCCTGATGCTGGGAAAGATTGAGGGCAGGAGGAGAAGGGGATGACAGAGGATGAGATGGTTGGATGGCATCACCGACACAATGGACATGGGTTTGAGTGGACTCCGGGAGATGGTGATGGAGAGGGAGGCCTGGCATGCTGCAGTCCATGGGGTCGCAAAGAGTCGGACACGACTGAGCGACTGAGCTGAACTGAGGTTCAGACTGATACAAACATTTGCTGACTGGACAGTAAATGAATAAATGGTTTCCTATCAACAAAACAAAGGCAAGGTTTCCAATATGTAATTTTATTCTATTTTCTAAACGTCATCACTAAAATTAAAGTTTGAGCCCTAGAAATATATGCAGATGATGATGAGAACATTGCTGGAAAAGCGTAAGAGAGCTCGATTTACAAGTCAGTCTTAGGGTTTGTTTGAGGAACGCTAACTGTAAATCAGAGGAGTTATTTCCATTTGAAAAAAAAGATCATCCCCAGATACCGCATATGTATCAGAGGGATTAAATGTAACTATAAGCCGCGCTGCGTCGGACATGACTCAGCGGCTGAACTGATAAGCCAGATGTGAATAAGGCTTTTCACGCAAAAGTAAAGCAGTGGCTTGAAATTCATTACTATGGTTTGAAATACATTGAGCCAACGGAGTCACCGAGGTTGATTTTTAAAAACTGCAGCATACGTGACTTTGAGAAAGAGCTGATGCCCTCACACTGTAACTAAGGGTCGGCGGAAGCCACTCCTGTGTCCGGAAGTCCCTGTCTCGGAGTCACACGTAATCGGCTAAGCGGGATCCTCCCCTCAAACACTCTTGGCTTAGCATCTCCCTGTGTGAATCCTTCCTCCACCACCCCATCATCAGTGCCCCAGTGAGAGTCCAGCAAAGGCACAACTAAGCAGGATTACTGAAATAAAATCCCATGGTTATGCCACAAGAGTGAGTGGAAAGGAAAAAAAATAATGAGCAGAGGACGCTGTCAGAAAAGACGAGAGGCACTGCCTGCCCTGTGCCTGTCAGGAAACCTCGCTGTCTGAAGAGAAGTGGCCCGTTAGAGCAGGCCAGGGGTGGGACTGCCCTTTCTTTACAGAGGCCAGGAGACGTTTCCAGAATGAAGCCAGGGCTGGGGGCTCTCCCAGGGTCTTTTCTCCAGCTTGCAGACGTTAAAGCCACAAGGAGGGAACCAGGCAAAGCATGCTTTAAGAGCTCCAATCTAGGTTACAAAGAGTCCTACGCAAGTGGAAATCTTCAAAACGTAAAATATGATGCCGATGAAACAAAGCCTAGACCTGAGCCAGATCCGGCTGCCTCCAGGTGGGTCCTTCTGTTTTTAAGCCCTGTCAAGGAAGGAAAGCAGTCCTGAACAGTCACTGGAAGGACCGATGCTGACGCTGAAGCTCCAATACTTTGGCCACCCGCTGCGAAGAACTGACTCATTGGAAAAGACCCTGATGCTGGGAAAGATTGAAGGCGGGAGGAGAAGGGGATGACAGAGGATGAGATGGATGGCATCACCGACTCGATGGACGTGGGTTTGAGTAAACTCTTGGAATTGCTGATGGACAGGGAGGCCTGGCGTGCTGCAGTCCATGGGGTCACACGACTGAGCCACTGAACTGAACTGAAGTGAGGGTTTCCACAAGACCAGGCAAGTGAGAGGACACGGTAGGTGCCCAGTTAACTACAGTGTTGTGTTTCTTATTTTTATCTTATTTGTACAGAAAATAAGATAATCCTGGGGGATGTGAGAGGAAAGAGTGGGAGAAGGGAAGGTGTGGTCTGGCCCTTTTCGGAAAATATGGGAGGGCCCTCTTCTAGCCAATAGGATTTAAACAGTGCCCTTTCCTTAAACCCACCTACTTATGGTTTATTAATATATGACAAAATAGGCAAGAGAATACATGGAGAAAAAATGATTTCTTCAATGAGTGGCTCTGGGAAAACTGGACAGCTACAGTTTTTCCAGGTAAAAGAATGAAATTAGAACATTCTCTAACACATATACAAATATAAACTCAAAATGGACTAAAGATCTAAATGTAAGATCAGATACCATAAAACTCCTAGAATAAAACATAGAACAGCCTTTGACATAAATTGCAGCAATATTTGCTGGCTCTGTCTCCTGCTGCTGCTGCTGCTGAGTCGCTTCAGTCATGTCCAACTCTGTGCGACCCCAGAGACGGCAGCCCACCAGGCTCCCCCGTCCCTGGGATTCTCCAGGCAAGAACACTGGAGTGGGTTGCCATTTCCTTCTCCTATGCGTGAAAGTGAAAAGTAAAAGGGAAGTCGCTCAGTCTTGTCCGACTCTTAGTGACCCCATGGACTGTAGCCTACCAGGCTCCTCCGCCCATGGGATTTGCCAGGCAAGAGCACTGGAGTGGGTTGCCATTGCCTTCTCTGTCTGTCTCCTAGAGTAATGCAAGTAAAAATAAAAATTAACAAGTTGGACATAATTAAACTTCAAAGTTTCTGCACAGCAAAGAGAACCCTAANATGATTTCTTCAATGAGTGGCTCTGGGAAAACTGGACAGCTACAGTTTTTCCAGGTAAAAGAATGAAATTAGAACATTCTCTAACACATATACAAATATAAACTCAAAATGGACTAAAGATCTAAATGTAAGATCAGATACCATAAAACTCCTAGAATAAAACATAGAACAGCCTTTGACATAAATTGCAGCAATATTTGCTGGCTCTGTCTCCTGCTGCTGCTGCTGCTGAGTCGCTTCAGTCATGTCCAACTCTGTGCGACCCCAGAGACGGCAGCCCACCAGGCTCCCCCGTCCCTGGGATTCTCCAGGCAAGAACACTGGAGTGGGTTGCCATTTCCTTCTCCTATGCGTGAAAGTGAAAAGTAAAAGGGAAGTCGCTCAGTCTTGTCCGACTCTTAGTGACCCCATGGACTGTAGCCTACCAGGCTCCTCCGCCCATGGGATTTGCCAGGCAAGAGCACTGGAGTGGGTTGCCATTGCCTTCTCTGTCTGTCTCCTAGAGTAATGCAAGTAAAAATAAAAATTAACAAGTTGGACATAATTAAACTTCAAAGCTTCTGCACAGCAAAGAGAACCCTAACTAAAATGAAAAGGGAGAAAATATTTGGAAGCAAAGCAACCAACAAGGGACCAATTTTCAAAATACACAAACAGCTACTTTAGCACAATGTCAAAGAGAAAAGCAACCCATGAAGAAGGTGAGTAGGAGACCAAAACAGACATTTCTCCAAAGACGACATACAGATGGTGCAGAGGGACATGAAAAGATGCTCAGCACCGCTAATTACTACAGAGATGCAAATCAAAACTATAGTGAGGTATCACCTCACACCACTCAAAATGGCCATCAAAGAGTCTACAGAAAGTAATGCTGGAGAGGGTGTGGGAATATAAAGTGGTGCAGCTACCATGGAGAACACTATGGAGGTTCCTTAAGATCCCACCCCGGGGCATATCCAGATGGAACTGACCCAAGAAGATACATGCGCCCCGTTGTACATAGCAGCACCATCTACAACAGTCAAGACACTGAAGCAACCTAAGATGAATGGATCGAGATACGGCATCTTGACACAATGGAATATTACTCAGCCATGAAAAGGCTGAAATAATGGCGTTTGCAGCTACAGGGATGAACCTAGAGGTGATATACTAAGTCAGAAAGAGGAAGACCAATATCGTATGGTATCAGTTACATGTGGAATCTAAAAAAATATGTTACAAACGAACCTATTTACAAAACAGAAAGAGACTCACAGACATAGAAAACAAACTTACGGCTACCTAAGAGGGAAGGGGAGGAGAGACAAGTTAGGAGTTTGGGATTAACAGATACACACTACTATACATAGGATAGATAATCAACAAATATATTCAATATAGCACAGTATATTCAGTTATACATATATGTATATGTTATTCATATGTATATATGTTATTCATATATATATATAACATGGAATAACTTTGCTGTACCCCTGAAACTAACGCAAAATTGTAAATTAACTATACTTCAATTAAAAAAATAAGATGCTTTTGGTTAGGCGCTGAGTCCTCGGAGGGGCACGGCCTTGGCATTTCCACCGGAAGACTGTATAAAAGAGCCACCTCTTACACAGGTGATGATAAAGGATGGAGTTAGACATCCCTTCTAGTTGTTCAACTGAGAAACCTTGATTTTCCATGAATTTTTCCATCAAAGTTAAAAACAAACACCCCCTCACTGACTCTATAACACAATTCTTCAGGCAAATGATTAGGGGGTGGATTTTGGGTTGATGTCCTCTAGAAACCTCAATGTGAGAACTATTCCTTAGGTGTAGCTTGGCAATGTGCAAGTGTGCTCAGCATCTGCTGCAGTGTTTCAGGCTACTGAGAAGGGCCACGTGGTCGGAGCTGAGGACACCCAGCATCCTCTGCATGCTGGCTCTCCCGGGGAGGACACGGAGAGGAGCCCTGAAGACACACTCGCGGACTGGCCGTCCTCACACACGCTGCCCTGTGGCTTGCTGCACTCTTTCAGCCACATGAAAATCTACAAGGACGCATCTGAAAATTACCCTTACACAAATAGAAGGCTTTGTGGTTTATTATTTTAATCAAACACTGTTAGATAATCCCAAACAGGGACAGATAAAATCAAATGCATCCAATAGGGTGCAGAGAGTCGTAGGGGATGGCTGTAAGAGCAGAAGAGAAAGCGAAGGGGAATAAATGGGATCAGAGAGTAATAACCAGACCACACATGGGACGCCCACGAGGACAGCCTGTTTTGCTTTATTCCCCGAATGGAGTAAAATGACAGCTGGTGTGGGTCCCTCGCCAGAGTAGGACACCCCACATTTTCTCTGGCTGCCTTTAGGGTCATTTGCTGCTAGCATGCATTGCAGAAAGGGATTCTATTTTATCTTAGAAAGCTCCTAATGTCAGAATTTAAACAGGATTTACACATCTTATTTTTAATGAGAAGAATAAATACATATCGAGTATAGGGTATTAACTTTTCAGACTGTTATGTTTTAATTGTTCAATTTTCCTGTTTCCTTCTGCTCATTGATTTAAAGCAATTATGAAGAAGACATGAGTTCACTTTTTTCCTTATCAACTCATTTTATTCTTACTTTATAAAATGTTCATTTGTGTCCTATTATACTTAAATATATGGGCTTCCCTTGTAGCTCAGCTGATAAAGAATCTGCCTGCAATGCAGGAGACTCTGGTTCGATTCCTGGGTGGGGAAGATCCGCTGGAGTAGGGATAGGCTACCCACTCCAGTGTTCTTGGGCTTCCCTGGTGGCTCAGACAGTAAAGAATCTGCCTGCAATGCAGGAGACTCAGGTTTGATTCCTGTGTTGGGAAGATTCCCAGGAAGAGGGCGTGGCAACCCACTCCAATATTCTTGCCTGGAAAAGTCCATGGACAGGGGAGCCTAGAGGGCTACAGTCCACGGGGCTGCAAAGAGCCGGACACGACTGAGTGACGAAGCACAGGGCGCAGCACATGCTTAGAGGCGCAGCACTGCTTAGATTACTTTCTTGATTATTAAACCTGGAATGTACAAAACTGAAAGCCCTTTGTCCACATGGAAACATGTCTGTTTTTCTATATCAGGTAGAACTTAATATTTTGTTTCTTAAATTTGTAAGTATTTATTCTCCACCTTTTCTCAGACAGCACAAAGTGGCTCTAGCTAAAAATATCTCTCCAGTGAACTAGCTTCTTCAACTCAGTCATGGGCTGAAAATTCTTAAGGTATTAGGAGGACAAACTCATCTACTGTCAAATGAAATTCTTCTTTTTGACATGCAGTTTCTTGTCATTTTTACTGAATCTTTCGTAAAATTCTTATAATTTCTTAGTGAATTTAAGCATATGACTTTATAGCAAATTTCTTTTCAATAAAATGTTTGAAGAAGACCATTTGATAAAGGGCTTCCCTCGTAGCTCAGTCAGTAAAGAATCTGCCTGCAATGCAGGAGACCCAGGCTCGATCTCTGGGTTGGGAAGATCTCCTGGGGAAGAAAATGACAACCCACTGCAGTATTCTTGCCTAGAGAATCCCATGCTCAGGATAGCTTGACAAGCTACCATCCATGGGGTTGTAAGAGTTGGACACGACTTAGTGATGAAACCACCATCATTTGATAAAAAATCATCACTCTGTATCACTCATTTCCACAAAGGTTTCTCTTTCTCATCATCAAGAAATATATAATAATTTGAGCGGCTTTCATCTCAATGTTTTCAAGTAACAAAATTACTTTTTAAAAAATCTTAGACAAAAAGCAGAATCCAATTTACTAAACTTTAAGGTCACACGTGGACACAGCTGAATTAGAAAAGGGACCCCAAGTTCTCGAGGGACACTCAGGACCACTGCTCAGACACTCTGCCTCTGCAAGAGTTAAGGAGCCCTGGGCTCCTCATCAGGACAAGATGAGGGTCGGTATACTGTGATAGGGACCAGGGCGTGTGATGAGGACCAGGGTGCGTGATGAGGACCAGGGAGTGTGATGGGGACCAGGAAGTATGATGGGGACCAGGGCGCGTGATGAGGATCAAGGCTAGGTGTTGAAGACCAGGGCAGTGCGTCCCATGGCCCAAAGATGCCTGGCACCTCTGTGCCCATCACCAGGTCCACCATGGTATGTGACTTACCTCCTCCACAGGATACAGAGCACTCAGAGCGGATGGTCGCCCACGTGTAGCTGGGCTGGGCTCCAAGCTTCTTTTCAACCCCCAACCTCGGCACGGAGTATTCCCAGGCAATGCCTGGGTTTCTTCCCTGAAACAGAAGCTACAAAATAAAAAAAGGAAAGAGAAAATGAGTTAAATCAGAATCAATATACAGGAGGTAACTTGGGATTCCCTGGTGACTCAGTTGGTAAAGAATCTGCCTGCAATGTGGGAGACCTGGGTTCAACCCCTGGGCTAAGAAGATCCTCTGGAGAAGCCCATGGCAACCCACGTCAGTATTCTTGCCTGGAGAATCCCATGGACAGAGGAGCCTGGCGGGCTACAGTCCACAGGATCACAGAGAGTCAGACATGACTGAGCCATAAGCACAGCACAGAGCCAACAATATAGAAGGTAACCTGTTTTAAGCTCTTGAAACATTAGTCATGTCAATAAGAAGATGCTCGTAATATTAAACTAGACTCAAATACATCTATAAAAATATATAGACATTTGATTCTTTTGCTGTATGCAGTATTCCCTGCATAGTCTTTGCAACCTAACAAAGGCATCTGGTTCTTTCCCTGGGTGTTTCCTGGCAAGCCCCAGCCATCCTCCCCAGCTGAGCAAGTCAGAAAGTGATACTTAAAAAGCATCTTCACAATTCCTACTAGTCGCTTCAGTCGTGTCCGGCTCTGTGTGACCCCACAGACAGCAGCACATCAGGCTCCCCCATCCCTGGGATTCTCCAGGCAAGAACACTGGAATGGGTTGCCATTTTCTTCTCCAATGNACAATTCCTACTAGTCGCTTCAGTCGTGTCCGGCTCTGTGTGACCCCACAGACAGCAGCACATCAGGCTCCCCCATCCCTGGGATTCTCCAGGCAAGAACACTGGAATGGGTTGCCATTTTCTTCTCCAATGCATGAAAGGAAAAGTGAAAGTGAAGTCGCTCAGTCGTGTCCGACTCCTAGCCTAGTGAGTTCCACACGACCAACAGTTGAGTGCATCTCATCTCTGCAGGGTGGCAGCTAACTCTGAGTCCTTTCTCTGGGGATGGGATGCAGAGATCTTCCGCCTACTGACATGTTCCGTGTGGGCGCAGGAGGAAAGATGCCCTCTCTGGCTGGGCACACCTGTGAACCATGCTTAGCATATGGAATCGCACTTAAGCTGGAAACCCGACCACATGAACCAACTACATTTTCCTCTAAAGAGTATTTGAACCCTTGATCTTGATGACAGGCTTTTTTTTTGGGTTGTGGGCGGGGGCGGGGAGAACTTTGCCATTAGCCTGTTACTAGAAATCCCATCTCTGAAGCCTTCACTGCTTCTTAATGGGAAGGCCCAGTGGATAAAGTCACTGGACCTTCCCCGACTCCCTGGCACCACAGTCCCGTCCCCGACAGCACAGCTCAAGTCTAGGTGGGCAAGATGCCACAGGACAGGGATAAGCCCTGCACAGATGGCCCCGCTGCAGGCCACAGATCCGCTCTTGCCCCTGGCATCCTGAAGTGGGAAACGGGTTCCCAGGAAGCCTCGACGCTTTCAACCCTGACCGATCTCTGTTTCTCTGTGAGCAACAAAGCTAAAGGGGGCTTCCCAGGTAAAGAACCTGCCTGCCAACGCCGGAGATGAGGTTCAATCCCTGGGTGGGGAAGATCCCCTGGAGCAGGACATGGCAACCCACTCCAGTATTCTTGCCTGGGAAATCCCATGGACAGACAGCCTGGTGGGCTACAGTCCAAGGGGTCCCAGTGAGTCAGACAGGACTGAGTGCACATGCCCATTAAAGCTAAAAGCCTCAGATGGCGGGAGAGAAACAACCAAGGCAGGAACCAGGGTGAACATGTCTATAAAGGGGAGGCAGGAGCAGTCCCAGGTCGAGAGGGGAGACGGAGGTGGGACGTATGGAGATGAGGCATCTCTCAGGACGACGCAAGGATGGCGGGATGGAGCTGCCAGGCCCATGGTGCAGGTGACGGGTACCTGGGGGGTTCACAACTGCACTCACAGGTGCAGGCCAAGGGGGCAGCTTTTAACCAAGTTTTTCCTTTAAATATGCACAGAAACGTAAAAATGTGAAGTTAGTGTGTCTGCTGCGTGTTGCCACCATCTGCCTGGTCCCAGGGGACACATTACTTTATTAGAAGTTGCCCAAGCATATCTCATGGGCCTGTGCCATCTTGGGCAGAACACAGAGGGGCCTGTGTGCGGGCCCCTGCCTGGCACTGGGCCCAGGCGGTGGGTTCTCACCTCACTCCTGTCTCCACTGGACTCGGGAGAATCCTGATCCCACCCGAAACACAGGCACAGACAGAGCCCCCCACCGCGGCCGCTTCTCACGGCCGCAGAGCTTACAGGAGAGAAGCGGGCTTAGGTCACGATCCACCAATAAAGATGGAAAACCCAGGACTGCATGGTGTGTGTCCTTATAAACCTCATCACGCATCTAGAGAGAAAGACGAGAGGTCCATTGGCCCACTCAGCCTGTGCACTGATTAGTCTTGTTTCTGAGACATTAACTGCAAACAATTTTCTGGGGATGTGATATTTCACCAATATAGCCTTGAACTGACAGAAATGCCCCAAGACCCCCCGTCCAAGCCCTGGGAGCAGGAGGCTGGGGTTCACCTCCACGATCAGCGTTTCGTTGGTTGGCCCAGGAGAGGCTAAGCTCTCAGGCTCCTTGTAGGAACGTCTGTAGTCAAAGGTGGTTCCTGAAAACTTGTACCGGCCAGGCCAGTCCACCGTCCAGTGTCCGTTCAGGTAGTACTTTTTGAGTGCATTTCGCATGGAAATGTAGGAGGTAGATACGTTCATTTCATAGATGCGGATGCTCCGGGCTCCGGAGGGGATGGTGACCATCTGGTAATACTCTGGGCAGAGGAAACAGGAGGGGAGAAGGTGGCATTTCAGCAGCGCATGGCCAACCCCAGGGCCCGTGGCTCTCCATGACCAGCCCTTGGGGATCAGAGTTTGGAACCCGGAGGTCTAGTTTGGCCATCCAGTTCTATGAATCCTATAAAAAGGTTTTTTTTTTTGTTTTTTAGTTGGAACAGAGCTATTGTAATATTCATGGTTTCTAAGAACTGCTTTAATTGAAGTAACCTAGCAACCACTTCTAATCAAAACAGAAGGTTTGAGAAGCAAAGCAGGCCAGGAGTCCCATGGGGCTCTCAGGACCCTGCCTATTGGCTATTTTCTCTACACCCCGCTCCTTCCCACTGAGGGTGCCTTTCCGTCTCTGCTCGGCTGGTGGGCGGATCCCACAGGCGGACTCACGGTTGGTGTGGTGCTGCTTGGCGTAGAGGCCCTTGTGCGTCGTGCAGCTGGAGTTGTTGCCCTGGCACACGCCGCAGGCATCTTCCGTAGCATCGGACCCCAGGATGTCGTCACAGCCCACTCTCTGTGGGACCCGCGAGGCCACGGGTCATTCATGAAAGACAAGACAACAGGAACGAAGTCACACACCTTTCCCCGGAGAGCTGGAAAGCTTCACCAACACGGGGGAGTTAACAAACATTTACTGGATACCCAGTATGCGCACTGTGAGACTGTCAAGCTATGCTTCCGCCCAAAGGAGGAGACCTTCTCGCGGCAAACACAGCCTGTCGTCTCTGCCACTGCTACATGCCTGTCCTGTCTGGAGCCCTGGATTACACCTATCGGATCGTCTTGTGGGAGACGTGGGTAAATTTCAGCCCGATGTGAAGACCCAAGCACAAATGACAAGCGTGTGGCCTCACGGGGATCCACTGGAATTCACCTCGTGCTTTTGGATTGTCTTGTGTAGAGACAAAGAAGGAACATAGACCACGGGACGATTATCCCCAAATTATAGCACCTTTGGCTATGGTCTTAGAATTTTAGCAGCTCGTTGTAAATTCTATGACGTTTGCTAGTCTTACATTTCCTAACAAAAGATATAGGCTACCTAGGTAAAAAAGAAAATCCATTCAGAAATGAAGTAACCAGGGTCCACAACCCCTTGTTTGAAATACCAGGACCAGATACACTGCAGAACTCAGGGCTTTTGGACTGCAGGAAGGTAACTAACATATTATACATAAGATGTGGGGACATCGATGATGTTTGTAAAACTCACACACTGAGTGGGATAAACATAACTGAAGACAGTCTCATCAGTTCAAGGCAGCTTTGCAAACAAATAAATTCAAGTTGCCTTATATTTTACAGCCAAATAAACTTTCCATTTTGCAGCTCTTTGGACTTTACTATTACAAATAAGGAATTGTGACACTCTATCACTAATAATACATAAAAACAATGAGATATTTAACAAATTGACTGGCAATCAGACACGGTGGGTGGAGAGCTGAGCGTTTTGAAGCTGAAAGAGATCTGAACAGTGTGTGTGTGTGTGT
>SJYV01015494.1:7097-28805 GCA_006410875.1 Neotragus pygmaeus | reverse complement strand
TTTCACTCTCCTCTTTCACTTTCGTTAAGAGACACTTTAGCTCTTCTTCACTTTCTGCCATAAGGGTGGTGTCATCTGCATATCTGAGGTTATTGATATTTCTTCCGGCAATCTTGATTCCAGCTTGTGCCTCTTCCAGCCCAGTGTTTTTCATGATGTACTCTGCATAGAAGTTAAATAAGCAGGATGACAATATACAGCCTTGATGTATTCCTTGATTACTCATTTATTATAAAAGGATAAAAGTCAGGGCCAATCAAAACTATAGGACATGTGGGACATGGTATATGAGATGGGGTGCAGAGCCCCTCTGCTCTCTCTGGGCACTCTATTGTCCCAGGGTCTCCACATAGTCAACCAAGAAGCTCTCTGAACCTGCAGATCAGGGATCATTATGGAGGATTCATTATGTAAACACGATTAATTGAATTGTTATCTATTGATTCAATAGCCAATTGAATTGATTCAACCTCTAACCCTTTTCAAAAGAAAGGGGGTCAGGACTCTAGAGCCCTGTGCTCACCGTCACGGGGCCTCTGGCCACGCACTTTTCAGTCCTGTTTTGTTTTGCCCCGGGCATGTGTGTCCCTAGCTGTGCATCTCCTCCACTGCCCGTTGAGTTGCAGACCTCACTCTTGCAGGGGGGTGAGTGTTCAGGCCCCCTCGGGGTGCCAAGCGTCCTGGCAGCGGGTTAGGACACTTCTGAGTCTCCTCGGAAGAGTGGGCTTGAGGGTGGGGTGGGTCTGTTGGGTCACCTGTGGTTTGCAGCTTCAACTTCACCCAGCACAGGCATTGTGGGCTTAACCAAGGCGCCCAAAGTGCTTCTGTCTCTGCCCCCCAGTCCTGCGGAGAACCCTGAGGCCAGGATCTGTCCCCCCAATCCTGCGGAGAACCCTGAGGCCAGGATCTGTCCCCCCAGTCCTGCGGAGAACCCTGAGGCCAGGAGAGTTGTGCTGTCTCCCATGACGTCTACAGGACAGGGTCTGCAGCTGCAGGGCAGCGTGGAGCCTGGGCTCCCACCCGCGTGGACACGACCACAGCGGCCTCACCCGCTCCGGCCTGGCCCCGAGGGCTCTATGGGCAGCACCCCTTTCTGGGCCGCCGTGAGGACCGTGAGACCACGGAGCAGACATGAGTTCTCTTTTCCTCCTTTTCCTGAATCAAGATACCTTTATTACCTCGGCCTGCTTTAGAATGTTGTAAGTTATCTGAGGGTTTCCTCTTTTTTCTATTTCTTAGATAATACAGGTTTGTATTTGATCCTTTACTATGGATTTTTGTTGGATTCTGATATGTAAGTCAGGGTTATTTTGTGCAGTTGTAAGCAGTCAGCAGGTAATATCGGCTTCAGATTTGTGATGCGTGTCGGTGGAGGGTGCTAATGTTGGCTGGAAGGGGGATGTGTGTGTGTGTGTGTGTGTTTGTGTGTGCATCTGAGTGCAGTGCTGTGGAGCAGAAAGTGCATAACCATCGGTGACAGTCACTGTATGTTCTGTCACTCTCGCTGATGAGATCAGAGCTTGTTAGAGGAGACACACCATCCTCACCTTTGCCTTGCTCCCAACCTCAGTGGTCCCCAACACATCCCCAGGCAAATTCAACCATCCGTGATGTCCTGAGAATGTCCCTTTTGCCCGCCACCTTCTTGTCCCTCAATCAGCATCACTACTTCTACAAGACAAAGGATGCCTTCACTGTCCACTGGCCAAACCCTGTCCAAGTCCATCCTACAGCGTGGTCCATACTTCTCACTCTCTATCCATACAAGCTGCAGTGGGGCCACCTCATGCCCTCAAGACCCTCCTCTCTTGCAAAATGCCCACTTGGTGCTAAAAGAAATTCGATTTCAATCCAGCATGGGGTTTCTGAAGGAGCTCTGTCTCTCCCTTGGACATTTCTAACTTGGGAGCTGGAAACATTTTTTCTTTTTTTGTGTCTGAGAGTTTCAACGCTGTGAGGCAATTGCAATCACCTGGTCTAATTCCCTCATCTTGCAGATGAAGGAGACGCCTCCTACTGTCTGCCCTAAGTTCCAGGCCGGGCTGAGGACAGTGACGTCGCTTGCCCTCCTGTCTAGTAACTCCTGCCCACAGGTGCTGTGTCTCCTGTTCCAGAGGTGTAACAGGTCCATCAATGTGCCTGGGAGGGGAAAGAAAATGACAGCATGACCAGACTCGGTCACGGCGTCTCCAAGACCACTAGGCGCTTTTCTCAGTGACAGCCGGGAGAGGTACCCTGAGCGGACCATGAGGGAAGCCTCGTTTCAGAAAATTCTTAACACCCCAAAGAGAAACCCCAGCCCCATCAATCAGTCACTGCCGTGTCCCCTATCCCAGGCCCCAGCAGCTCTGCTTTCTCTATCGGTAGGTTTGCCTAATCTGGTTGCTTCATGTAAGTGGAATCATACAATATGTGGGTTTTGCGTCTGGCTTCTCTCACTTAGCATAGCGGTTCCACTCTAAGATATAGGGGTGGAGCTTCCCTGGGGGCTCAGGTAAAGAATCTGCCTGCCAACGCTGGACACGCAGGTTCTATTCCAGATCTGAGAAGATCTCACAGGCTGCAGGCAGCTAAGCCACAGCTACTGAAGCCTAGTGCCTAGAGCCTGTGCTCTGCAACAGGAGCAGATGCTGCAGCGAGACGCTCACACACGCAACCAGAGAAGAGCCTGCACAGCAGGGGAGACTCGGCACGGCCAAAGATGAGTAAACGCACCGTGAAACACATGCAAAGATATAGGGGTGATGACTGCATGGCCTGGCGAGTGAGCTGGATCCAGGCTGCTGAACTGTACCATCGACAGTGATAACATTTATGTTATATGTATTTTCCCTCAGAAATCTACTTAAGGAAACAGAGCTTTGTTTATTTTAAGTGTACCGAATAAGTTGATTGAGAATTGACAGAAAATTTTCAGGTATAGATTTGGCTGCCTTCTCATCAATGAATAGATGCAATGGTTGTGAATTGAAAACCAATTGCCTTTGCTCAGTAAGGGAGATGCTTAACGCTAGAAATCTTATCCTAGCTGTTCCGTTTAAACCTGCTCTAACTCTTGGAACCATATATAGCAGAAAGTAGGTTTCAGCTCAGCTCTGGTCAAATTGCAGTGAGTACTTAATTAGTATGATAAACAAGTGAAAGTTTACTGAACAGTTAATTCACACTCAGCTTTACATCGTATTTTCTTGTCTTTGATGTTTTGGAAGATCGGGCAAGGATAGATATGATCCTGGTTGAATAATCAAGAAATAGATCAATTTTAAAGGCACTGCTCTGACTTTATAACTCCTTTCGCAAAGAAGAGGAAAATTATGTTTTGTTTCGCTCTTTGTTGAACGTACATAAGCCTGAAAACAGATGTCATTCCGCTGGTATCTTCAAGCTATTAGTGGCGATATAAAAACCGGTGCTCTCCACGGGAGAGAAGAGGTTTGGACCACGTTACAGCTGTGCTCACAGCATATAAACATTTCAGTGATGAAAATGGAATTCAGAGCCAACAGCCTACATCCTAGTAAAATTCACTTTCAAAATATGCTTTTCATGTATGAGCCATATAGACGCCAACACATGACTGTATTAATAGCACACATTTCTGGCAGGAACAAACAGAACTTGACCTGGTTAACCTCTTTTTGGTCAATAAATATGTCAGAGCATCAGAATTATTTCGGTGATACTTGATTTTATAGTGCTTGGAACCCAAAGTGATTATTTTCAAAAAGTTCAATTAAAAGTTCTGAAAACTTGCTGAAAAGCCTCCCTTTTATTGCACTTATTCAGACTTTAAAAGATCCATTGCTCACAACAGACTTTTATGTGGTGCAGTTTCCAGTTTTTGCATCAGAACCCAGGTACCTATACAGACCGCATATTCCACTGCCTGCAGCTCACCTCCAGACTCTTGCCATCGTCTGATGGGCATTGCAATTGTTTTTATAGAATTCATTCCTTGGAGGGAAATGCAGCTGGAAGGAGGGTTGAAAGGGGTTTGTTTAATACAAGAGGAGGTAGGTTTCAGCGACCCAGTCCCTGGTGTGTGGTTCTGGAAGGCTCTCCTTCCCCTGTGTGCCCCTGCGAGCTGCTCTCTGCCCTTCAGGATGCCACTCAGAAACCCTTCCCTTCCCTAAGTTAGATGCCCCTCTTCTTCTGCTTCTGCACAACTTGTGCTTGTTGGCACCTGGTGTGTGAGGCTCCATCCCCCCAGGCAGGTGTGTCTGGCACACTCACCTTCACATCCCACTTCCAAGGCTTGGCAGACAACCTGCTGGTCAAATGTGTGAAAGAGAGTAAGTGAATGAAGGTGCAAATGTTCCTTAATTACATGACACGTTAAGATCTGATGTGGCCGAGGAGGTGTTTTTTATGTTTTGTGACTGCCCTACACTTTCACATTTGCTCTCCCTTTTGGGGGAACAGACCTTCCTCTAGGATAAATAAAGGTCCTGGTAGAGAGGCACGGGAATGTCCACTGGCTCCCTGCCCAGCGTCTTTATATTGATAGATGTGTGTTCAGTTGCTCAGTCGTGCCCGACTCTTTGTGATCCCATGGACTGGAGCCTGCCAGGCTCCTCTGTCCATGGGATTTCTCAGGCAAGAATACTGGAGTGGGTTGCCGTTTCCTTCTCCAGGGGATCTTTCCAACCTGGGGATTGAACTCATGTCCCCTGCATTTCCTACACTGTCAAACACACATATCTATACATACATGTGTTATGATACATGTATCAAAAATATATATAAAACGGTACTGTGGTCAAGTTGTGTGTGTGTGTGTATTGGACAGTACAATAATTCTTTTACATAAGTGAGTGTTTCTCACTTGAACTGGCTATAGCATCAGAGAAATGTATGACCAAGTATATTTTACATAACCCATATTTTACATGGGTGCAGCTGTTAAGGATGGTTATTAATGATTAAATGTTAGCAGCAAGAGATATTTCAGGGTCCTCACTGTCTGTGACATCAAGAATAAGCCAGTTAAGCTTTCCTACCTTAATTTCCTCAGGTGAAAAGTGGAGATGATAAAACCATCTTCCATATGATGCTGCATAAAGATTAAATAGCTCATACAGGCAACCCCTTAGAATGGTGTTTCCACAGAACAAGGGACCAGTGCCTGCGTTTTGATTGCATGCTTGTCAATTATCCCAAGTGAGTGACAAACCTCTGAGTTTTAGCAGCTAATGAATTTATTAACACTTTCATGTGCATAAGGCACAATCTGATGGGAAAAAATAAAAAAGAAACTAACAAATCCATAATCATCATAGGAGTTTCTTTAAATCATATTTTCCATAAATTAATAGATGAAGTATAGACTTATTCCTTTCCTAAACCCAAAGAAAGTCAACATTAAAAAACAAAATCATATATGTTATGTTTGACTACAATTCATGAATTATAAAATAGTAGCAAGTGATAGGCCAAAAATACACTCATTAAAACCTTCTAGTAACCCTATGTGAAAGCCAGAATTTAATTTTAAACAAAGCCACTTTACCTTTCTGTAGTTACTTTTAAATGGAACAATGACGCTTTATAAAAGAAGGTATTTAAATGTACACATAAATAAAATTTATGTAATATGTCCAAAATATCGGGTATTTACGTAAAAACCTTATAACTTTTTTTTTTCTTATAACTTTTTAAAATCTGAAGTTTAAACTTCCTTAGAACTTTGGTTCAGCAAGACCTTCTGTTCAGAGGTAAAGAAGCCTACTGTGGCATCTTTAATTTGCTAGAAGTATCTTGGTCTGTGAATGTGCTACTGAGCAGACATTAACAAGCAACACTTTGCAGAGGCAGCAGCTCCCAGTGGAACTGTAGTGCCCTAAGATACAGAATAAAATCAACACCGAGATTCACCTCTGGAAGTCAGCCAGTTTATTTCTCCTACTTCAGTAAAAACAAACACAGCTAACGGAGGTCTCATAAAATGATTCAGGTTGGTTTATAAAGCTACAGATGATGTCACAATGTACAATTATTTGTAATTCCAAATGTTTAAAGCATGTAAACTATAAAAGTAAGTGTTTTGTATTTAACTATTGAACATGTTTAAAAGCTATTTTCCTGGAGGAGGAAATGGCTGCTGCTGCTGCTGCTAAGTCATTTCAGTCATGTCTGACTCTGTGTGATCCCATAGACAGCAGCCCACCAGGCTCCCTCATCCCACTCCAGGATTCTCTCCTGGAAAATTCCATGCCTCCGTGAAGCCTCTGGGTTTCAAAGGAAAAGACATGACTAAGCGGCTAACACATACGAAGCTATCTAAGGGCTTCCCTTGGCTCAGATGGTAAAGAATCAGCCTGCAATGCAGGAGGCCTGGGTTCAATCCCTGGGTTGGGAAGATCTCCTGGAGAAGGCGGTGCCTACCCACTCCAGTGTTCTGGCCTGGAGAATTCCACAGACAGAGGAGCCTGGCAGCTACAGCGCATGGGGTCGCAGAGTCAGACACGAGCGAGCGGCCTTCACTTTCGAAGCTATTGTAAACCGTCTCACTATTTTGCTCTTTAAAAAGAGCTGCAGGAATAATAATGCTGTCATTCGTTTCTGCTCCTCTGTCCTCCTCCATCACACAGACGGACCCACAGATGTAGCGCCATTTCAGGGCTGAGAAGAGAAAGGAAGCACCCAGAAAAATAATGGTGGTGTTTCTGTATTCCACTCTGAGGGAGAATGTGATGAATGATGTCCTCGATAAATAGATACAGAGATAATTAAAAAGTGTCCTCATCTGTCTGGTCCTTGGAGAGTGTGTGGGTCAGGAACCCAGCAGGACACAGACGGCCCATTCACGGTGACTGACCTCTTCCTGCCCGCCTCGCATCCCTTACGAGGGATGTAGGTTGGTTGAAGCCACAGGATGCAGAGATTCAGGGCCACGGCGATGGCTGAGCTGCCTGTTACCCCTTGCAGGCAAGAAGGGGTACCAGGAGACCAGGCTTATGGAAGCCAGAGCAGAGAGTCCTGCAGACGGGCCATCTTGAGGGTGCTGTGTCCCTCGGTGAGGACATCCTCGTGGGAGGAATACCAAGGGGAGCAATGCCTTCTCTCTCCTCCACCCACAGACATGCCGCCCCGGCTCCTCCCTGGCGGCCCAACAGGACGTCTGAGAACAGGGTACCCTCGGCGTTGCCCACCTCCTGGACCAGGGAGCCGGGTGGAGCAGAAAGAGCAGACTGGAGGGGACGGGGGGGGGGGGGAAGCCCAGTCTCACGTGATTCATCCTCTGAAGGTGGTTCTGCCGGGATCTGAAGTAAATGGAACTCCCGGGTGTAACATATTCTAGTAACGCACTTCATGGAGTGAGNAGAAAGAGCAGACTGGAGGGGACGGGGGGGGGGGGGAAGCCCAGTCTCACGTGATTCATCCTCTGAAGGTGGTTCTGCCGGGATCTGAAGTAAATGGAACTCCCGGGTGTAACATATTCTAGTAACGCACTTCATGGAGTGAGAAAGCTAAAATAGTCCTGGGAAAATAAATCGTTAACATTTCCTGTAAATCATTCTTCATGATACTAGTTGTCTGAGTGTGCTTTTGATAGCATTTCCCTCCCTGACACTTCACAACTGAAGTTTAGAGTGAGAAATTAAATAACTAGTCTTCCACATCAAGGGGCTTCCCAGGTGGCTGAGTGGTGAAGAATCCATCCACCAGTGCAGGAGACATGGGGTGTTCCCTGGGGTGGAAAGATCCCCTGGGAATGGAAATGGCAGCCCACTGCAGTGTTCTTGCTGGGAAATCCCGCAGACAGAGGAGTGTGATGGGCTACAGTCCACGGGGTTGCAGAGAGTCAGACATGACTGAGCGACTGAGCTCACACACACATTTCACAACAAATGTCAGAGTTGCAGATGATGGTTTATTTGATGGGAGGCTATTTCACTAGGTGTCTATATTTAGCAAATAAAAATAAAGGATCCTCAGTTCTGTTCAGTCGCTCAGTCATGTCCGACTCTTTNAGGCTCCTCCGTCCATGGGATTTTCCAGGCAAGAGTACTGGAGTGGGGTGCCATTGCCTTCTCCAGACCAAGTGACTAAGCAACAACAAATCCTACTATTGAGGGAAACCTATCATTTTCCTGTATCTAATAGCATTTCTCTAAACAAGTTATTTATTCATTTCTCCATATTGCCTGTACTAGCAATTTCTTAAGATACTAACTGTTGAACTTCGATGAGTTTAATCATAAAATTTAAGTTTTAAAAGTTAAAAATTGAAGGAGAAATACAAGATTCTATAACTTAACTCTTCTCCAGAAGCCACTAATAGATGACAGATATGATAAGCCATGGCCAATATTTTTTCATGACACTGTCTTCAAGTGATCTACTGCCTTGAAACATATCTGTCCTGTATTTTCACTTTGGGACAATATCCTCATCTTTGGCATCGTTAAGAAGTACTAAGTCAGGCTGCATGCCTTGCAAAGCTGCATATTTATCAAAAATGTAACACACTGGCTCAAGATCCATCATCTGGAAAAATACAAACTATATTCCTGGCTAAGTTGGAGAGTGTTCCTTGAGACTGAGAGTTTATTGGTCATGTTGGAGGAGAACATGATGACTTATGATGGTGATGCCTCACATAAAGGCTGTGCTTCCAAACTGCCTTCCTCCTGTCTGGTCCCTTCTCCCTACCTGACACTCCCATTTACCTCAGTAAACCAGCTAGTCCCAGGACTCCTGGGAGAGTTGACCACATCTCCACTTCCACTGCAGGGCAAGACATACAAATGAATGTTGAATCACTTCAGTTCAGTTCAGTCACTCAGTTGTGTCCAACTCTTTGCGACCCCATGAATTGCAGCATGCCAGGCCCACCTGTCCATCACCAACTCGCGGAGTTCATTGAAACTCATGTCCATCTAGTTGGTGATGCCATCCAGCCATCTCATCCTCTATCGTCCCCTTCTCCTCCTGCCCCCAATCCCTCACAGCATCNCGGCAAAGTAATGTCTCTGCTTTTGAATATACTATCTAGGTTGGTCATAACTTTCCTTCCTGATAGTGTCAGGTTACTAATTTTCTCTCAAAAGTGTGGGCTCCAGAGTCAGAACCACAAATAGGCTAATAAGGCTTTGAAAAAGTTATCCAATAGCTGTTCATTTTCCTATCTGTAAAAGGGGGATTCAAATACTGTGTGTTCCTTAACATTGTAGTGAGGATTAAAGGAGATAATTCAGCATAAATGCTCAACACAATGACTGAAGATGAAAAGGATGATTATGACAATGACAGTGACGACGATGCTAATTCTCTTTGGTTCAAGAAGGTCAGGTAGGCTTTGGAACAGCAGGTGCTGCTTAAATTGCAAAGTTATCAATATCAGGAATCGGTCTTCCAGGGCTACCAAATCTGACTGCCCGGCTCTCCATATTACTATGAGATTAGCCACAGATTCAGGATCTTTGACTTGTCAAATGAAATTCTTGTGTTATTATGATGTTGTACATTCTGCACAGCTCATACTGCTTCCTTCCAGGGTGCTACTAAAATTAAAGAAGAGCATGAAAAAACAAAAAGAAAAACCCCACAACTCTGACAGTTCTTCACAGCAAGACTTCAGTTTTGGAAACTTCAACAACTCTGGTTTAATGATCCGGGGTTTGGTGAAAACTTTCAGGGAATTGTTTTTCAGTCGCTCAGTCGTGTCCAATTCTCTGGGACCCCATGGACTGCAGCATGCCAGGCTTCCCTGTTCTTCACCGTCTCCCAGAGCTTGCTCAAACTCCTGTCCATCCAGTTGGTGATGCCATCCAACCATCTCGTCCTCTGTCGTCTCCTTCTCCTTCTGTCTTCAATCTTTCCCAGCATCAGGGTCTTTTCTAATGAGTCGGCTCTTCCCATCAGGTGGCCAAAGGATTAGGGCTTCATCTTCATCATCAGGAAATAGAGGACTACAATTCCCAGAATGGACCATTTCCACCCCGCCCATGACGTTGCGTCTCTCCTAATTCGCACCAGGCTCCTAGCTCAAACTACAAATCCCAGAAGGCTCTGCAGTACCGCTCCGGCCTCCCGCCTCTTGAACTCTCAGTTTTTAAAAAGCGCAGTTCAGTCCGCTTTGCCCACTGGGAAATGTAGTTCCTCGATGAGCGACACTGCCACTAACACTACCTCTCAGGCCAGGGAACTGAAATAAGGCGAGCGAACTGGCAAGCACTCGAGCACCTGCGCCTAACCAGTCACCGGAAGAGCATCCTGGCTCAGGAGGGCTCTGGAGACGCGCCTGTGTTCGGGGTCTGGCGCGAATGAAGCTCGCGGTCTAGATCTCACCAGCCGAGAAGGTAAACTGGGAGGAAGGCGGCGGAGGAGGACGAGACCAAATACCAGCCTGGAGCAGGGAGTGGCCAACGGAAAGGGTGAATCCAAGTGGAGATGATAGGGGTGGGAATGGCGCTTCCATCCTGCCAAGTCCGGGGGAAGATGCGCGCCCAAAAATGGGGTGGAACCCAGGTCCTAGCAAAAAGAAGAGGGGCCTCCGTGTAGTGGGATGGCTTGGTTTGGGGCTGATCAATGGGAACTCATCCCACGGCCTCGTCTCTCCTGGCTAGTGGAGGCAGCGCACCAGGCCTTGGACCTGGAGAATGTGGGGTCGCGGCAAAGCCGCGATGGAAAGTTTAGCCAGGAGTGTTTTGCCCAGGAAACCTGAGAACTTGAGCGGAGCCCCGGGAACAAAGCCTTTCTTTCACCCCTTCCTAACTGTTGGCGGTTGGAGGAAGTGGGAGGTTTCTGGGAACAGGTGTTTGGGGATTCTGGTCAAAGACAGTCGCAGGAAGAAGTAAACCTTTTTAACCCCAGGCTCTTCTCAGAGTACCCCACCGCTACTCCCTTGTCATCACTGTAAACATTACGTGGCCCATTGAGAGCCGACTCTATTCTGAATCAAGCCAGAGAAGTTGGTGTCTAGAATGTTGTAAAAGTGGCTCAGCTCTTGGAAAAAGGACCTAAATAAATTAACTGGGGGAAGAAATCAGGCTCGGGATACAGTATGTAAAAGATCCTGCTATGCTGTGTTTCAGTTGCGTCCTACGCTTTGTGAAGCCATGGGCTGCAGCCCACCAGGCTCCTCTGTCCTCTGCATTCTCCAGGCAAGAATACCTGCGTCTCTTAGAGCTCTTGCTTTGGCAGGTGGGTTCTTTACCACTCTTTCAGGGGATCTTCCCAACTCAGGGACCGAACCCAGGTTTCTTGCATTGCAGGTGGATTCTTTACCATCTGAGCGCCCAGGGAAACCCAGGAATACTGGAGTGGGTTATCTGTCCCTTCTCCAGGGGATCTTCCCTGCCCAGGAGTAGAACCGGGGTCTCCCGGGTGACTCAGCTGATGAATCCTCCTGCAATGCAGGAAACCTGGGTTCAGTCCCTGGGTTGGGAAGATCCTCTAGAGAATGGAACGGCTACCCACTTCAGTATTCTGGCCTGGAGAATTCCATGGACTGTATATAGTCCATGGAGTCACAAAGAGTCGGACAGGACTAAGCGACTTTTACTTTTCTTTCACTTTTCACTAGCGCCACTTGGGAAGCCCATATAATTTATAGTAAATTCATCTATCTCCAAAATACAGGACCTGTATCTAAGGATATGGATAGAAAAAAAGAATTATACTGTACTCTATGAACACTAGCTGGCTTTCCTGGTGGCTTGGTGGTAAATAATCTTGCCTGCCAAAGCAGGAAATGCAAGAGCCACAGGTTTGATCCCTGGGTGGGGAAGATCCCCTGGAGAAGGAAATAGCAACCCACTCCATATTCTTGCCTGGGAAATCCCATGGACAGAGGAGCCTGGTGGGCTGCCGTCCATCAGGTCACAAGAGTTGGATATATTTAACGACTAAACCACCACCTATGAACAGTGGTTATTGATGGATGATGAGATTACAGATTAATTGTACTCTTTTCTTTACATCTGTATGTAGCATCTGGTTTTGTACAATGAGCATGTATTACTGTTTTCACCTTACTTTTCCAAGAGTCACTTGTTGCTCCTTGGTCGTGGGTTTACCACCTGCAGATTGCCTTGCTAGGAGTAATAAAATGATTCAATTTGAGAGGTGAATTTAGTGTGCAGTCTGTGTGATGTTAATGTTTTTTCCTTCTTCCAGGTTGGAAAGAGGCTATTTTATAAATGTCACGTCATGGTATGTAGTTGTTTTGGTCTATGTCAGTCTAATCCATTATCCTTTTTAGTTTGAAATGCTCCCTTCTCTTTATGTGATGGATTTAGATTGCACTGCGTAACTTGCTTGGGATCTGATAACTAACTCATGTTGGCTGGTGGATGAGAGGGAGAAAAACATTGCAGTTGAAATACCTTTTCAACTTTGGATTTGATTGACCTTGCTATTTACATTTTTGTCAGGGTCATGGTTTTTGTCATGTGTGTGTGTGTGTATGTTTAATTATAAAAGAAATTTTAATATATCCTTTGTTTATACTCCTTGTGCATTTCCTGGGACAAAAGCTTGTTGAAATCAAGATAAGCAAAAAAAATTTTTTAATTAATGCTTATTTCCATGTTGTTTTTCCTTTCTCAGCTTTTGCCAAGTTTCCGATTACAGACTGACATTCCTGCTTGAGCATCTCTCCATTAAAATGTCCTTGCCTCTTACAGAGGAGCAGAGGAAAAAAATTGAAGCAAATCGGCAGAAGGCTCTGGCCCGAAGAGCTGAGAAACTATTAGCAGAACAGCATCAGAAACCTGCCCAGTCCAAGCAGGGCCCATCCCAAAACCTCCCCCGAGATCCTTCTAAGTCAGGGAGCCATGGCATCTTTTTCAAACAACAAAATCCCAGCAGTTCATCTCATGGTGACCAGAGGCCTCAAAATCCCCACAGTTTTCCACCCAACACCTCCGGGCAGGCGAAGGGGATGTGGCAGAGGCCAGAAGAGATGCCCACAGCCTGCCCAAGCTCCCGCCCACCAAATCAAGTGACTGTTGCTGGGATCTCCCCGCCCCTGGCAAACAGTCCTCCAGGGGTCCCCAGCCAACAGCTTTGGGGTTGCGAGTTAGGTCAAGGTCATCCTCAGGCTTCACATGAGACCCAGTCAACAACCTTTGCTAACACTACTCACGAGCCTTTGGCCAAAGTGAAGAATTTCCAGGAGACAGCAGCCTCTTCCTCGGGACAGCCTCCTAGGGATCCTGAATTAGAGGCCAGGATGGCGAGACCCTCCACCTCTGGGCAGAACGTTTCGGGGAGTATGATGCCCACAGAAGGAAGACTGCAACAGAAAGCAGGGACCCCGCTGCACAGAGTGGCAGGCTCCCAGCAGGGAAGGTGTATACGGAATGGAGAGCGATTCCAAGTGAAGATTGGGTACAATGAGGCGCTCATCGCAGTGTTTAAGAGTCTGCCCAGCAGAAGTTATGGTAATGAGTCTTCCGACTGGTTCTTTCAGATTTTTTTTCTCTACTTCTAGAGTCTCTAACAGTTTCTCATAAATATAAAGAAGATGCATTGGCACATTCTGTCCATCCAGTTGTTAGAAAATTTCTATTTTAGTTCATGTTTCCTTTTGTAATAGGCATCCCTTGCAATAGCTGCCACACTTGGGCTGTCACGTGGCCATGTGGAGGATGGATGCTTAGTTATTTGCAGGCCTGTTCCCCTGCTGCCAGCTGTTTTGTGTGCATTGTAGCACTTCAGCCAAACAGCACTTTTTTTTTTTTTTTTGTCATAAGCAGATGTTATTTCCATTTTAAAGGCAATAGAACTGGCTCAGCCAGGTGAAGTGGCATGCTCAGGTTAGTTAATCTGGAAGGGCAGAACCAAAGTGGTTATCCTCAGGTATGTCTGCTGTCTGTTCTCTCCAGGGATTTTGTACCTGGAGAGGGGCTTTTCAGTCAACTGTCTTGAACTTAGCATGCATGTGTGCATTCATTCATTGACTCATTCAACAAGCCTTTATTGAATGTCTGAGTACTGCTCATGCCAAGTCTTTGGCCTTATTTTGGGCAAACCGGGTACTTCTGTTTCATTTCAGATCCTGCCACCAAGACGTGGAACTTCAGCATGACTGACTATGATCCCCTAAGTAAGTAGGTGTGTAGTGCCTCCTCTTGCAGGGAGAAGCTGCTCTTGAGGAGTTCCTTAGAAGTAGCAGATGTAGTCTGGAGAAGGCAATGGCACCCTACTCCAGTACTCTTGCCTGGAAAATCCTATGGACGGAGGAGCCTGGTAGGCTGCAGTCCATGCATGGGGTCGCGAAGAGTCGGACATGACTGAGCGACTTCACTTTCACCTTTCACTTTCCTGCATTGGAGAAGGAGATGCCAACCCACTCCAGTGTTCTTGCCTGGAGAATCCCAGGGATAGAGGAGCCTGGTGGGCCGCTGTCTATGGGGTTACACAGAGTCGGACACGACTGAAGTGACTTAGCAGCAGCAGCAGCAGATGTAGTCTCGCTGGTGGTTCACATGGCTTTTGGGGTGCCACCCCAATGTTCCTCTTCTCACCATGGCCAGCCTAGTGAGGCAGGTCCTTGGGAGGACATAACTGATCATATTAACAAAAGCTAGCACTTATCAGAACCTGCTACATGCAAGGCTGTTCTAAGCCCCTTATATATTTGCTAACTCTTTTGTTCCTTATAGCAGCCATTTTACAGATGGGAAAACTGAGGTCCAGAGAGGCTCTGTAACTAAGATAGGATCACACACCAACCAATAGGTTGTGCAGCTGGAATTCAAACCCAGCCCATCTGACTTCAGAGTGCCTATTCCCATCAGAATGTGGGCTCCAGCCATGCCAGGCAGCTGTGCGGGTCCTGCTGCCAGGAAGAAAAACAGTTCAGCAACAGCACAAGCCCGAGGGCACAGAGCAGGGGTGTTGCCCTGGCTGGTGCCAGGCTGTGCCACATCTGTTGGTGGTCCGGGCTTGCAGGCACACCACTCCTGTCTTCTGTGATCTTGTTGACTATCCCGCACCAAGGTTTTGTCGCCTTCTGATGCCTGGAGCCTGCACCTGGTCAGTGTCAGCCCCGTTCTGCTCATCCTCCTCACGGGCCATGTCAGTGCCCTTTCTCCCCCCACCCAGTTCAAAAAGGGGAAGCAGAGGATCCACGGGGCGGTTACTCCTCCGCAGATTTGGGGCATGGAGTAGAACTCTCTAGAATCACTAATATAGTTTCTGGAAGTGATGAGACAGCCCCCTGCAGAACTTCTGTGTTGTTTTTTTTTTTTTTTTGCCTTCTCCGCTTGAAATGTACACCATTAGGCTTGGGAGAGCTCACCTCTACCATTATTTTATTTCTTTTATTGTTTTATCTATCTATTTATTTATTTTTGGCCATGCTGGGTGTTCGTTGCTGCCTAGGCTATTCTCTAGGTGTGCTATGCAGGCTTCTCACTGCAGTGGCTTCTCCTGTCGGGGAGCACAGGCTCCAGGGGGAGAGGACTTCAGTGGTTGCCACGTGTGGACCCTGGACTTGTGGCTCCCAGACTCTAGAGCGCAGGCTCAGTAGCTGAGGTGCACGGGCTTAGGTGCTCTGCAGCATGTGGGATCTTCCCAGGTCGGGGATCGCCTACATTGGCAGGCGGGTTCAAAACCACTGAGCCACCAGGCAAGCCGTTGCTGCTGCTGCTGCTGCTGCTGCTAAGTCGCTTCCGTTGTGTCCGACTCTTTGCGACCCCATAGATGGCAGCCCACCAGGCTCCCCCGTCCCTGGGATTCTCCAGGCAAGAACCCTGGAGTGGGTTGCCATTTCCTTCTCCAGTGCAGGAAGGTGAAAAGTGGAAGGGAAGTCACTCAGTCGTGTCCGACTCTTCACGACCCCATGGATTGCAGCCTTCCAGGCTCCTCCATCCATGGGATTTTCCAGGCAAGAATGCTGGAGTGGGATAGGGAAGCCCTTACCATTATTTTAATCCATTTATTGTGTGTTAGGAAGAGGAGAGACAGTGCTCTGAGTTAACACTGCAGGTCTTGATACATGGTGTTGCATTGTTGCATTATTAAACCAGTGATTTCCACTGTTAGGAAGTCTTTTTCATGTCCTGTTTTTTTTTTTTCTTTGCTATACTTTTATATATGTATACAAATGTGACCTACAGAGACTGTTTAAAGTCTCTGTTTTGTTTGATTTGTCATCTTTTTACTCCTGTTCTCTGACCATAATGCATGGTGACTCAGATGATGTCTGCTTTTGCAAATTCATTTAGGTTTTCTGTGCAGTATGATTATTTCTGGTAATGCTCCACAATTTTTTTTAAAACTGTTTGTTGGGCACAAAATTCTCAGTGAGGCTTTCAGATGAATTTTGCAGAACAGGAACTGTTTAGCTCCCTGGTATCCTTGTCAGTGTTTTGCATGCACAATCTGCTTCTACCAAAGTATATCTTAAAAACCCTTGCAGCAGTCATGAATTTGTGCCTCTATCCTTCGTTCTTCATTTTCAGATGGTTCATGTTTGCTGTGTCATGTCAGTAGATTATACTTTTCATTAATATAATTTATGAAGACTGTCAGTCTTTCTGTTATTCATTTGGGTTCACCTCTGAACTTTGACTTTTTAACTCTACCACACACTCTTTGTAGGCCATGTGGATCTGCGCAAAAGAAGAAAAACCAGCCTCCTCATCTGCCCCTCATCTGTCCCCACTCACTATTAGCATTTTAGTTTTGTTCCTTCCAGCCTTTTTGCCTGTGCATTAAAATATACAGTGTTTTATATATTTAATATAGTTTGTATCTTGCCTATTTCACTTAGTGGTCCTTCATAAAGCATTTTTATTAATTTTTTATTTATGTATTTATTTTGGGTTGCACTGGGTCTTTGTTGCTTTGTGCGGTTGCGTGAGCTTTCTCCGGTTGCAGCAAACAGGAGTTACTCGTAGTTGCAGCGCGCAGGTTTCTCGTTGTGGCTTCTCGTGTTGCGGAGCAGAGGCTCTAGGATATAGGCTTCAGTAGCAGCAGCAGCAGGCTCAGTAGTTATGGCGCACAGGCTTAGTTCCTCTGAGGCATGTGGAATCTTCCTGGACGTGGGATCAAACCCATGTCCTCTGAATGGGCAGGCGGATTCTTATCCACTGTGCAACCAGGTAAGTTCTAAAGCATTTTTATTTTAATGGTGCATGTTAAACAGTTCATTCTAAATGATGAAAATGTACGTCTGTTATTGAACCACTTTGACCTCCAAAAGATGATTTAATGTTGTTTTTTGTACCTTTGTGTTTTCCAAAATTTCTCCTACCCAAAATTAATGGCTGTATATGGAAGATTAATTAATTAATTAATGGAAGGCTATGTATCCTTCCATTGTAAGAATGTGTCATAAATTGGGTAAATCATGTTCTTTTTGTTTAATATTAACTTGCTTCCAGTTTCCCTGGTATCAAAGTTGTAAGGAACACCTTGGTCTATAAATTTTTGTGTTTTCAATTTAAGTTAGTTGAGACAGATTTCCTAAAAGTTGAATCATTATGATGACTTTTTATAGCTCTTGCTCTGTGTTGCAAGATTGTTTTCCAAAAGATTTTCAGATATCTATTTTTTCTAATTCTGCAAGTTTAATAAGTAGAAATTGGCTTTTTATTACTCTGATTATTTGCAGAGTTGCATGTTTCTCAAATTTCTATTGGTCATTTCCGCCCCCAACCCCCGCCTTTTGAGTTGGTTACCTAACGTATCTTAGTGGTTTCAGTACTTTTTTTAAGTATGAGCTCTCTTCATATTTCTTGCAGATTATCTTTATTCAGTAGTTTTCCCTTTCATTTCAGTTTGTGTTTTTTGAATGTTTAGTTTTATGTTGTCAAATCTATTAATCTATAAAATGCCTCAGTAAGAGAAAATAAGGTTCAAAACTGCATTTGTGGCCTGACAGTCCTGTGTCTCCTTCCTTGTCCTCCCAGTGAGGGACAGAGCAGTGACCTGGGAACAGGGTTACGGGGCTGATTTCAGGTGTGTTGATTTCTTTCAGTGGCTTCTCTGACATAGCTGCAGAAATTATCTAATAAGTTTACTTATCCTGGTGAGACCCCTCTTCTCCCTGTTCATTTCTGAATTCTAAGTTTCAAATTGGAAAACCTAAAGAATAGAAGAGTTATATTCAGATAATCCTGAGATCTCTGAACCTCCAGTTAAAGCTCACCTGCTCACCTTCCACATCTAACTACACCTCTTGTCTCCTGCCTGCCTAGCACACCTCCTTGTCACCCTGCTCCTGCCTCCTCTCCTACCTGCCTGAACATGCCAGGGCCTTAAAAGTTACCAGGTCATCACCTCTGTCCTTTTCTTCTTCTGCAGTGAAAGCAGCCCAGCGCCTCCCGGGGATCACCCTGCAGCCTTTGGAAGGGGCCGAGGGCCACGTGGAGTCACCCTCCACCAGCAGTGGCACAATAGCCAAGACGGGCCTTCCTGCAGCTCCCTCCCTGGCCTTTGTCAAAGGGCAGTGCGTGCTCATCTCCCGGGCCCGCTTCGAGGCAGACATCGGCTATTCAGAAGACTTGATTGCGCTGTTTAAACAGATGGATTCCAAAAAATACGGCAAGTAGTTAGCCTCTGCCTAATTCCCGGAAGGCAGAGTGGCCCATGGTCTCAGAGCAAGGTGTTACCGTCTCTTTAAATATTCAGAAGTCACTTTCTTGGGAAAGCCTTCCTAACCTGCTCCTCTTCCTGAGGGAAGGTGTTCCTTAAATTGTTACCGATAGTTGAGCACGTAGTAGGGTCTGCTTTGTCTTTAAAGGCCTCCCAAGGAGAAGACTCCTTCCCTGGTCACCTAGGCAGTGTCTGCTTAGCAGAAGCAGGCAAGTACCTGCTGTAACCACTTAAACCCATTTAGTTTTACCTTGTCCTTAAAAGAGCTTGAAAAATAGGTGTTTGCCATAAAAATAATTGCCTTTGCATAGACTCAGTTCAGTTCAGTCGCTCAGTCGTGTCCGACTCTTTGCATCGACTAAGTCAGTGGTTTTCAAGCTTGAGCCCGTCTCCCAACCACCTAGAGCAGTGGGTGAATCACAGATTGGCTGATCCAACCCCCAGAGTAAATGTTGATGCCTGGGTTCCCACCAAGAGCTACTGATTTAATTGGCCTAAGGTGGGGCCCTGGATATTGGCATTAAAAAAAAAAAAATCTTCAGGTGAGTCTAATAATCAGCTAGGCTTGAAATCCACCAGACAAAGCAGAGCAGTTTTGCTTGATTTTGTGTATGTGTGTGTGTGAGATTCTTCAAAAGCTGCCACATCAGAATAAGGAGCAGAATTCTGAACTTAGCTTGGGCTTCATTCTTAGCTTGGGCCTTGTTGCTTTGCAGAACAGTGTGGCTTTTGTATTCCCATTCTTCAAATGATTTTAGCTTTTTTCTAGGCAGGTTAGAAGGGCTTCCCAGGTGGGGCTAATGGTAAAGAACACACCTATCAATGCAGAAGACATAAGAGACTCAGGTTCAGTCTCTGAGTTGGCAGGATCCCCTGGAGGAAGAAGTGGCAGCCCACTCCAGTATTCTTGCCTGGAGAATCCCATGGTCAGAGGAGCCTGGTGGGCTATGGTTCATAGGGTTGCAATGAGACGGACACGACTGAAGTGACTTAGCACAGCACACACAGGCAGGTAGAAAGCAAACCTTTAAACCTCTTGCCTTTGAGACATTATGCTCAGGCAGCATCGTGGATGAAGCCTCTGTGGAGTGACTTGCTTAGAGAACCTTTCTCAAGGCTGGGGATCCTTCAGGAGAGGGTGATGCTGGCTGCTGCCTTGTTATCCTTTAGATGGATAGTTTTGACTGGTGAGACCCGGCTGGGGAGTAGGGTTTAGGTGTGGTGCACAGGGCCCAGCCCAGGTCCAGAAAGTGTTGTCCCCTCTCCCCTGGACCCCTTAGGTCTTTGACCTCTGCTTGAGGTGGCCTTCAAAAGGCAAGTACCGATGACCTGTGACTTCTAAGTGTGGCCTTTGAAATCACATTCCTGACATGATCTGCTGTTTATGGAGGAATCAGTCCAGTTCAGTTGCTTAGTTGTGTCCAACTCTTTGCGCCCCATGAATCGCAGCACGCCAGGCCTCCCTGTCCATCACCATTTCCCGGAGTTCACTCAGACTCGCGTCCATCGAGTCAGTGATGCCATCCAGTCATCTCATCCTCGGTCGTCGCCTTCTCCTCCTACCCCCAGTCCATTTGCTGCCCTGCCGCCATCAGGATCCAGCTGTTGTCAGAAAGGGCCTCCTGCACTATTCCCACATCAGGAGTGGGCTGTCTGCTTTTGGTCTTTCTGTCAGATTACACCTGGGCCACCTTGCTTCTCTCCTGACATGGACTCGGTGTCCGTGATGCCTTTTCCCTAACTACCTTGCTTCCTAAGTGACCAGAGAGAGGAGAATTTTCTTGTACTATCCAGAAAGCATTTACTGAGTTGCAATTTACTTGATTTTCTCAGAAGGTAGATTGGTAGGAAAACTGGAAGTAACAAGTCAGTGCTGGGTAGGGAAATACTCACCCTTCATAGTTAATAACGTGTATAGATTATGCTATACTCCACTGATCAGAAGATGGCATCATCATCATCATCATAAGTTATCATTGTTTCCCTTTTTTTGAGTGCATTGTTTGCCAGACCACTTTTATAAGCATTTTACATTTAAATTTTACGTAATCCGTACAAGAACCCTATGAAGCAGGGGCTCTAGGATCTTCCTTTGGCAGATGGTGGGAACAGAGGCACAGAGAAGTTATGTAACTTGCCCAGAGTCACACAGCTAGGAAGTGGCAGACCTGGGATCTGACCCCTCTGACCACATGTAGCTTGTTTTCCATGCACAGAATGAAGCTACTAATAATGGTGCCCAGCTTATAGCACATTGAGGAACCAAGGACATGGTCATGTAAGTTTCTTGGCTTGAAGTAAGCACTGAATAAGTACAAGCTATATTATTATCCCAGCCTTGGAGATCCAGGGCATTTCTCACCTGCTAGGCCGTCCCTGGTCCTCTGTCCACATAACTCCCTTTGTCCCCACCCTTAGCAATCCAGTGCCATCTCCACGTCTGCTTGTCTTTCCTCCCTGAATTCTGTGAAAGGCTCGATGAAAGATGTTGTCTCTCTATCCCTGCTGCCAGCACACGGTCAACACAAGGCGCCCACCACCTGAGCTGCCTGGGGTTTTGTGAAACCAGGGGATGAGTTAGTAAGTGTGGTGACCTTGCAGGAGGGCAGGGTGTCACCTTTGCCTGTTTGTCTCTTGTCGTTGCAGATGTCAAGACCCGGAAGTGGAGCTTTCTCTTGGAAGAATACAGTAAACTGAGTGAGCTGCCCACCTAGCTTGTTTATATCATGCTATTGTTAAGCCTTAATCACATGCCTCGGGTTTAATGTAGTTTTTTTTTTGAAGATTTCTTTACTTTTGTCCCTACCGGGTCTCCACTATTGCACGCGGGCTTGTCTGCAGCTGTGGTGGGGACTGTTCTTTAGCTGCCGTGTGCGGGCATCTCTTGTTGCAGAGTGCAGGCTCCAGAGCACGGTCTCAGTAGCTGTGGCACGTGGGTTCAGTTGCCCCGATGCATGGAGGGTCTTTCCTGACCAGGGATTGGACCTGTGTCCCCTGCATTGGCGAGCAGACCCCTAATCACTCCACCAGCAGGGAAGCCCCAGTATAACATATTTTAAAAGAGTCACCTCCTTCCTCCCCTCCGCTGCAATAACATGACACGCTTGAGTGCGGGCCTGGGAAAGGCGAAGATGCCCTCAGCCATGCCCCTGC
>SJYV01015493.1:72521-83746 GCA_006410875.1 Neotragus pygmaeus | reverse complement strand
GCGCGGGCTTCTCATTGCAGTGGATTCTTTTGTTTGGAACCCAGGCTCTGGGGCACTTGGGCTCAGTAGCTTTGGCTCACGGGCTTAGTTGGCCCAGGGCATGTGGGATCTTCCCAGGCTAGGGATCAAACCCACTCCTCTTGCATTGGCAGGTGGACTCTCAGCCACTGGACCACCAGGGACATGCCAAAGGGGATTTTTAAAACAGATTGCCAACCTGATGGGTAAAGAACTGTGGAGAAATTTACATTTTGGGGGGAGGGAGAGTCAGGGAAGGTTATGAATTGAGTATAGGACAAGTGACACTGGAAGTGCCTCTGAGATGCCTGCAGGGAGAAGGTGGACTGCAAGTTGGCTAAGTGTGGAATCTGAAGAAGATTCCAAGCTGGATGTGTGCATCTGAGGATCAAATCCAGGCATATACATGGGGAAATGGAAACCATGGGTGTGGACATGAGCATTCAGGAAGATAGTGTAGAGTGAGAGAGGCGAGCATGGATCAAGGCTTCTAGTAGACAACTTTTGAGGTTACAAAAAGGAAAGAAGTTAATTTTATTCAAAAACAATTTTTGGAAATAGAGCTGTGAACATGTAGCTTCATAAAAACTAACATGGCCAATGTAACGAGGCAGAAAGTACACAGTACTAACAAAGGGGAAATTTTTGAAAGAGAATGGCTTGTTCAGTGTGGGCATTCATGTTGACTTGCCTGCCTCTCAAAATTTCTGTGAAAGCGGGGTGATTTCAACTGACTCTTTGGAGAGAAAACCATTAAGGAGAACAGAACGGGAGCTTGTAGCAATCCAGGGTCTTCTTAATTCAGATCTTAAACTCAACTTCTGCAAAGATCCGCTCCAACAGGTTGGCACCTCTTGGCTTGTTTCTAAAATGACTTTAAGGAGGAAAGCTAAAATTAGCAAATGTGTTGGGTTAAATGTAGTCCATAAGAATGTGAACAAGGAAGAAGCCTAGACAACCCTATTTGGAAGCTGCAATGGCAGCAAGGAGGAAGTGACCACTGGTCATGAGTCCTGGGTCACTCCCTCTGCCGTCTCCCAAGATGGTATATAAGGGCCTCGCCAGCGGAAGGTGGCATCGGACCTCCCTGCCCTCCTGAGTCTCCCTTCTCACCTTTCCTGAGTCCTCTCTACTGACACCATGGGCTGCTGTGGTTGTGGAAGTTGTGGTGGCTGCGGCGGAGGCGGCGGTGGCTGCGGCGGTAGCTGCAGCGGTGGCTGCGGTGGTGGCTGTGGCAGCTGCAACAGCTGCAGGTGCTACCGGGTGGGCTGCTGCACCAGCTGCTGCCCCTGTTGCTATGGCTGCTGTGGGGGCTGCTGCAGCGTCCCCGTGGTCTGCTGCCACCGCCGCACCTGCAGCTGCAACTCTTGTGGCTGCGGGGGTGGGAAGGGCTGTTGCCAGCAGAAGTGCAGCTGCCAGAAGCAATGCTGCCACTAGGCGGGCTGCTCTTCGGGTGCTGCTGGTACCCATTCTGTTAGTAAGACTTCCCTCCTTCTCACCCATTTTCCCTCTACTCTATGGTCCTGGACCCTCTTCCTGGCTTTCTTTGGTACCACAAATTCCTCCATCTGAAAGTTTCCCAACTAAAAGGAAACATCTAACGGAAAAATTCTGTGTGCAGCCCAGCACCTGAGTGATTGTACACATCAGTAAACTCAGCTGAACGAAATCTTGATTCCTAATGTTTGGTTTGATGGATATGAATACCTCCAGCTGAATACCACCGTTCAACTCCTTCCTTGATCTGCTTTTCCCTGCTTGCAGGCATGGTTTTCTTTTTTCCCTTTCTTGTTCTTAGTTATCCCATAATGTTTTCCAAGTTTCCTAATAAAATAAAAACTAGATATCCATAAGAAAGCAGTCTTTTTGTTTTCATTGTGTTTTGAATCCTGGTTTGTCTGTTCTGAAACTTCAGAGACTTTATCTTGAACAAAGCCTTTAACTCCCTCGCAGTGGCAGCCTCGCAAGCAAAGGTCATATAAGAAGCTCTGCCAGGTCTAGGGGGACCAGCCCCTCTTCCCAGTGAAACATCACTTTGCCTCCGTGACCCCTCCCTCCCTTACAGCCCAGTGTGTTGACTCCTTTGTTTTTATTGATGCAACACAACACGGCCCATCAGCTGCTGCTCTGAAAGCCAAGCATGGCCACTCTCTTCAGGACCCAAATACAGAATTCAGTGGTGGGAATAAGACTAGCTGAGCTTTTGATGGGTTTCTGTTCCTGATATATTCAATCTTTTTCTTAGCCTCTTCCTGTTCTTCATGTGTGATGTTTTCTTTTTTCAATTTTTTTCAGTACACTGCAACATTCAATAAAAACACACTGAAATATTTAAAAATAAAACACATTAAATTGCCACAAACTCTCCCCGTGCCTCTATCGTCTCAATTATCTTTAGCAAAAGTAATAAATGAAATGAAAGAAAGGAAGGATGAAAGGACATCAAGGGGAAAAGGAGCTTTCAATGTATTTCTCCAAGAGGCAGTCTTTCTTCCACTGCTTAAATTTCATTAAAAGCAACAGGGTAACTGGTTTTTTCCCCCCTTCCCTTTTCTATTCCCTTCTTTCTCTCCATGTCCTTTTACCTGCTTTTCCTTTTTTTCTTTTTCTGATTATTTTCTGTGGTCTATAGCCATATCAACCTGAATGAGCCTGATCATGTCTGATTATTTTCTACAACTTTTGCCAGTTTTTGAGATTTTGCTGTTTTATTAGCAGTAAAGATGGGAGGCTGAGGAGATCTGGATCACAATAGTTCAGTCTTTTCACTTTGATGCAAACTCTATGTTCAAAAAAGTGGAAAAAATCCAGTGTGGGTAACAGAAAAATAAAACAAGTTAGCAGTAAAGCTGGGCTCAAAATCAAATGTCTCTGTGGAAGAGACTCAGAATGGAAATGCAGAAGATGAGGTTGCATGTGTTGGGTTCTGGGCCTGTCAGTGAGCTAAACAGAGAGTGGGGATGTGATAGTATAGCCAATATATCTCACTTGATATGGGGGACCAGAGTCAGGCTCACTTTTGAGGTTAAGTGCCAGGGTGGGTCCTCTTGGATCTTAAAAAATAATCTACTGCTCTTTGTTGCCTGGAGCTATGGCTTCTAAACTGCTGTTCACCAGAGACACTGATTTTGATGCTTTTGAACTGTGGTGTTGGAGAAGACTCTTGAGAGTCCCTTGGACTGCAAGGAGATCCAACCAGTCCTTCCTAAAGAAAATCAGTCTTGAATATTCATTGGAAGGACTCAGGCTGAAGCTGAAACTCCAATATTTTGGCCACCTGATGCGAAGAATTGACTCAGTCGAAAGGATCCTGATGCTGGGAAAGATTGAAGGTGGGAGGAGAAGGAGATGGCAGAGGATGAGATGGTTGGAGGGCATCACTGACTCTATGGACATAAGTTTGAGCAAGCTCCAAGAGTTGGTGATGGACAGGGAAGTCTGGCATGCTGCAGTCCATGGGGTCAAAAAGAGTCGGACACGACTAAGTGAGTGAACAACTATCTTGCTCAAGAATCACCTATGCTATCCCATAACTTCTATGGGATGGGGCAGGAAAGATAGCTCTTAATACAAAACTTCTAGACAGGAAGATGCAAAGAGAGTGGGGCATTGAGGCGAGAAGAGAAATAGATGAAAATAATACCAAAAACACCTCCCTGCAAACAAGTTTCAAAAGCTCTTTATAGTGGGAGCCTCTAAGATGGTGCCCATGATTCCTGTCTTGGGTTGACTCGTGAAATGACCTCTGTTGAATATTGGCTGGTCTAATGGCTCATGAATGCAAGGTTATATCTTTAAAGATAAGAACTCACTAAAGCATAACCTCTCGCTTCCCAGGTGGCGCTAGTGGTAAAGAACCCGCCTGCCAATGCAGGAGACATGAGACACAAGTTTGATCCCTGAGTCAGGAAGACCCCCTGGAGGAGGACATGGCAACCCACTCCAGTATTCTTGCCTGTGAATCCCATGGACAGAGGAACTTGGTGGGCTACAGTCCACGGGGTTGCAAAGAGTCAAACATGACTGACCCAACTTAGTACACACACAAAGCCTAACCATCAACTACTATCACACCTAAAAATATGAATAATTCTTTAATATCTCTAGTCAGTGTTCAGAATGTCCTGATTATCTCATATTTTTAGTTTCTTGGTATGAAACAGGATTCAAACAAGATTCACACATGGCGACTGATAGATAGATCTCCCAAGATACTATCAACCTCTTTTTCTTTTCCCCTCAAATTCCATTTGTTGAAAAAAGCCATACTTTCCCAGATTCTGGTGTTTTTGAGTGATATCCTTGGATGTCATTTAATGACTCCTTCTATTTCCTCTCTTTTCTGTAAATTGGTAGTTCAATTTAGGAGCACGTTTATTATTTGCATTTATTTCTTACTACTCATTTCTTATTTTTTCATGCTCCTTAATTTTCCCATTCCTTTCTTGAGTTCTTTAGTGTTAACATTTCCCATATTTTTTATTCCTCCCTTCTGTTTATAAATTATGTAATTTATCTCCAAGTTTTTGGTAGTTGCACTGGACATATTAATTCTTGAATAAATGAAGAAGGGAAAGAATGATGGTGATGGGAGTTGTCTGCCCTGGGTACAGGTAGTAAGGGGGAGAATTGTCTGCAGAGAATTTAAGTGAAAGTGAAGTCGCTCAGTCGTGTCCGACTCTGCAACCCCGTGGACTATAGCTCACCAAGCTCCTCTGTCCATGGGATTCTCCAGGCAAGAGTACTGGAGTGGGTTGCCATTTCCTTCTCCTGGGGATCTTCCTGACCCAGGGATCGAACCCAGGTCTCCTGCATTGTGGGCAGACACTTTAACCTCTGAGTCACCAAGGAAGCCTGCAGAGAATTTAAAAGCAATAATAAAACTAATTAAAACTCTGTCTACATTTTATTATTGCCACGAGTCAGCAATTTCAAACAATGACGGTGATAAGCAAATGCCTCCCTGCCACATGGACTGCTTCCCAGCTCCCTGCTTGCATGCGATCCTAGCAGGGTCTAGTCAGTGTAGTTTTTGCCCTCCTTCAGAACAAGACAAAAATCTTTAATTTTGGAACATTCTTTGACCAATATATTGTTGTTCAGTATTTCGTCCTCTTTAAAGAAACAGAGGCAGTGTTTCTTTTGTTAACCTTTTTCGCATTCCTTCTTTTGGGATTCCTTTCCTTTTGGGATAATTTGCCTTCTTCCTTAACGGCATCCTTTAGAAGTTGCTTTCAAAAAAGTTCTGTTAATGATAGTAGGCACTCCATTTCTGTTTGTCTGAATATGTCTTTATTTTCCCCTCATTTTTGAAATGTATATAATTGAAGGCTGGCAATTATTTTCTCTAACACTTCAAAGCCATTGTTTTTCTGGCTTTCATTATGTGCCACTGAGAAATCACCTGTCAATCTGATTGTCATTTCTTTGTAGAGGAAGTTTTCATTTCTCTGCTTGTCTTTCCCTTGCTTTTCTGCACACGTATCAGTGTGCTTAGACATGAATCTGTTTTCACTTATTGTGTGTGTGTGTGTGATTTTGGGGGCTTCCTCAATATAACTACTTCTGATTACGTGAGAATACGTAACTTTGATCACTTCTGAAAAATTCTTCAATAATTTTAAAATCTTCCTCACTCTATGACCTCTATTAGGAACTCCAAAGAGAGATTTGTTAAACATTCACATTTTAATCTCCATGTGTGTTAATTCTTCCGTTTTTATCTCTCATAAAAAAGTGCCACATTCTAAGTGATATTTTTCCAATTCTATAATTTCCTTTTATATGTGTCTACACTTCTCTTAATACATTTACTAAGTTTTAAATTCTGATTAATTCTATTTCCCCCTCTGTTTCATGATCATTTTTTATGAATCATATTTCTCTCTTTTGCTATTATTTCCTTCTGTGTAAAAACATACTACATATCATTTTATATTTTAATGCTGATAATTACTCTAAAATCTTTGTTGGTCTGATTATGCTGTTTGTTGTTTCTGTTGACTTGCTTATGATATTTTATATCCTTATGTGATTTTGGATTTTATATCATAAACTCTTATCTGGTAGAATTTTATCTGTGGCAATTTTTAATTTTTGTTTTGACGGACACTTCCTGAGAGTATTTGCTTTTCATACGCATATGTACATAGGGCCATTGCCACTGAGCACCAATGTACACTGAATTCTCAGCTTAAAAAAAAAAAAAAATTAGGTTGTAGGAATTGGGCTCCAAAATTAGGAGTGCTAGGTTATGAAGACAAATTCCTAGAGTAAATTCCTCCAACTCTATCCAAATTAATCTTTTCTGTTAGGTTCCCCCCACCTCCGTTTTATTCTATTTCACCACTTACTGAAGATGCAGCCTTTTGGGGATGCCTCTGAAACACAAACTCCACGTCACTGAATCAGCAGATGCCTTGAGCACATGACAGACTCAGTGCTTCCTTATCTGGTTTCTTGTCTTGCTTTGGCCTCTGAGAATTTTTCTTACTTATCACCAATTCAGATTTTTATTTTAAAAAGTTAAAATTATATCCACAAGTTTTAGGTGTTTTGTAGTGTAAGGATTTTTCTGATATCTAGTCTATCATTGCCTTAATGGAAGTAAGCCTTTCTTATTTTAACATTTTTTTTAAATGGCTTTTTAAAAAAGCACTTGTTGAAATTTGTTTAAATTCTCTTATCCTTCTTCAAGTTCAATCCCTGAATCCTATTCTCCTGAATAACTGCAATGAGGCCATCTCCATGAGAACAGAAAGATAAGAAAAAAATTCTTAATGATCAGGAGCCAAACTTATTAAAAATTCATATATATTGTCATTTTGTTTGATATTGAAAATCTGGCTTTCAACTTCAGCTATACTTTGAGTTGACCCCAAAATAACATATGAAGTAGTGAAGCCTGAGGCTGAGCAACTGCATACATCACAAGTTTGAATGAATGGGTATGAGGTGAAAACACTTTTGCAAATATTATGTGCTTTAAATACATCTGAAAATTTTCACTTTTGGTGTATGTGAGGCTGTCCCAAATTTGAACACATCCTTGTTTCATGCACTTAAAATAACAACATTGCTGCTCTACTTTCTGGGAGATAATCTCTCTGTTTACAGTGACCTTTCCTTTACTAAGCCCTTGGAGGTTACAACTAAAAAGCCATTTTCATGATTCTAATTTTTATTTAATTCAGGGTAGACGAAAGCACCAGTTACCCGAGCTAGATAACCTAATGGACAGTATAATCAGGATCCATCTGGCTGGTCCTAACGTAGCTGAGTGCAATGGCTGCCTGCCAGGATGGATAGAGAAGATCACCTTGCATTTACCAGTGAGGACAGGGAGGCCAGAGCAGCACAGAGCTGTGGTTTTCCTGACATCAAGGGGCCACTCTGCACTACTGGTCTTCCCCTTTTCTTTTTCATCTGTACTTTCCAAACTTGGTAGTGATGGGGTTCAGGACATGCTACCCCCAAATATGGCATCTTGACGTACTAAATATTTTTAAATAGAAATTGGAGACATTGCACATGCAGGAAAGACCGACTTTGCCCTGGAGCAGGTCATTAGACATTTGTGTGAGAGATGCCCTCCCTCCACTCAAGGGAAAGGAGACTCCTTACCTCCAAGAGACAGAGAGGAATGTGAATGACCAGCCTTGCTAAGTTCCCCTCGGTTTACTACTCTTAGCTCATATCCTTTCTGTCTTATCACATTTTTTCATGACTCTCCACTCTTCATCAAACCTAAGATAAAGGCACACAGGTTTAACTGTTTCTCTGGGTCTTCATTTCCTTATGAAGGCTCTGGTATCACATAAAACTTGTAGCAAATAAATTTGTGTGCTTTTCTCTTGTTAATCTGTCTTTTGTTATAGAGACTCAGCTGAAAACCAAAAGAGGTAGGAGGAAAAAATAATTCTCTAAAACTACACAGTTGCTTTTTTGTAGCTCAAGTCTCCAGACCATCCAGGGCGGAGGACCATGAAGGCAATGAGATTCATATATGGAAAGATGTTTTTACCATCAACTCCCTTGATCAAGAAGAAATGAGTGTTCACCCGATCTGTTTCCCATTCAGAGGGGTATCTTTGCAAGATGGAGGGTAGAAGGGTGTGTGTGTGTGTGTGTACGTGTGTGTGTTTGTGTCTGTGTGAGAGAGATGGTAACAGACAACCAGTCTGTCAATAGCTGGGTGTTTGGTGCGATACTAGTGAAGTGTTATTACTTCATTTGCCTAAGTAAAGAGTTATTTTAAGAAATTAACCTTTATTGAGAGGTTGTGTGATTATTCCCTCTCCAACAACACTTGCCTCCAGCCCATATTTTAGACTTAGAAATTTCATCTATTTTTTAAAAAACAAGATTCCTCCAGAAAATTATCTTATATCATCTGTATACAACAATATATTCTTATGCTTTCAGTAAAGCTAGTTTATAGTGGCATTGCTTGCCTAACTGGCTGTATATTTAAAGATATTGAATTACTTCTTAGCTTTTTCTAGATGAAGTAGAAGGATTTTTTTTTAGCTTTTCTCATGGGCCTTCCCCACCCCTAGCCTTTCATTAATCTGCAAAGATGTGTTTGAAATCTCTTTGTAAGCTATGCATAGCTTTTCTAAGTTGTGAAATTCATAAATAGCTTATGTTGTGATAATGGTTTGAGAAATGCTGAGAAAATAGAAGAATTACTTTAGGATGTTTCAATGTAATCTTCTATTTGATGAATCTCTGTGTCATGTGAAAATGCTAACATGGTATTTTCTGGGTTTTTTTGCTCCAATCTTTTAAAATGGCATTACATTGAAAAGCTCATGGGATATCATAAGAGTATAATCAATGATAAATGAATGTTTATGATGGAGACTGGGGAGTTATTAATCAATGTGTCTCTACAGTCTTGTCACTTAAAGTTTAATTCAAGTACATTTAATTAGATTCCTACCAAAAATCAATTTTGAAGAAGTTTGCTTTTCAAAACCAGGAGCTTGCAATAACACATTTTTGTTTAGGGAAATATTTTATTGAAATAAGGTTTGTTTCCTGTTATGCCTTTGGAGTGTGTATGTGTGTGTGTTTGTTTGTTTTTTTTTTTTTTGGTTACTCTGCTCTGTCACCTGGGTAAAGTCCTTCCTTTGGGAGCTGAGTTTTAAAGTAACTTTCAAGGAAAGGATCTCAGTGAAAGTTGTTCTAGCATTGAGGATGTTGACAGAAACTAGAGGAGAATATGTTACAGGAATACAAAGGAAGATTTTGGAGACATTTCTAAAAATCTATATTTCCCTTAGTTGAGAAGTTTAAAAGATTAAAAATCTTGAATTATCAGCAGAAACAAGGTGAACCCTGACTTTTTCCGCCCAATTTAATTTTTTTCTGAGTCTCTCATGCCTGCATGAACTCCTCAGAAAGGGCACCATCATTTGCCAACAAAGCAGGCATTTCAATCGAGTTATACAAAATAGCAGCAGAAGGAGGATAGAGAGATTGATGGGTTAATTTCCATCTCAAGTTCTGTTTTGCCTACTTCAGTCATAGGGATGCATTCATTTAAAATTAAGACACAGTAGGATTGTGAAAAAAATAAAGGAAATATTTGGAGATGATTAGGTGGGCTGCAGTCCATGGGGTCACTAAGAGTCGGACACGACTGAGCAACTTCAGTTTCACTTTTCACTTTCATGCATTGGAGAAGAAAATGGCAACCCACTCCAGTGTTCTTGCCTGGAGAATCCCAGGGACCGGGAAGCCTCATGGGGTGCTATCTATGGGATCGCACAGAGTCGGACACGACTGAAGCGACTTAGCAGCAGCAGTGTTAAAGTCCTTAGAAAAACTAAGTGCATTCTAGCAGTGTGACTAATATGAATATTTATTCAGTTAGGAAATCAGAGAAAAGCACCATGAATTGAGTACATTGTGGGCCAGGAATCATGTATTTAAATGCTGACATTTTGACTGCAAAACTTAATGAAGTAGATGTTACATTTTTCATTTTCTTGATGAGAAAACTGAGACATTAAAAAAGATGAGGAATTGGGTGGGGAGAACAGATGAAACAAGGTTGGCCACAAAATGATAATGATTGAAGTTGGGTAAGGTTTCACCATGTTGTCTATTCTATTAAAATGTATTTGAAATTTTCCACAATGAGGAGCTTTTAAAAACTTACTAACAAACTTGAAGATTCAAATCTGTATTTTTCTCATTTCAAGCTTGTATTCTCTCCATCACACACTGAATAATTTCTGAAAAATAGGGGAGCAAATTTCCAGCCAGATAATAAATTGGGAATTCAAAAATAATTTTAGAAAATAAAAACTGCTTGCTTTATTATCTCAAATATTGTTGAATCCTTAGGAACCTTTTAATATTTGCTAAAGAAAGATATCCTTCCTTCTATTGAATAAGTAGGGGATTAAAATAAATTTTAAAAAACATTCTGATGTTATTTTATTTAATTGCACTTTGTGAATTGATTTTATCTTTTTATTTTCAAAGTGGCTCAATATTCTAAATGTTTTGAAGTAAATATTTATAGAGATATGTAAGACTGACCATTTTGTTAATGAGGTTGGGTAGGTTTACAGAGTTTGTGAACTAAGCTTTAATAAGAATGAACTTTAAACAAAACAAGGAAAAACCTTTGTAAGTAATGGGAACAAGTGAAAAGGAAAAAACAAGTAACAAGGAAAAAACTCAATAAGTAATGAGATCCACTTAAACTGGCATGACTTTATGGCTCTGTTTTTCTAATTCTTTCACCTGTTGAATAAAAAGTTCATCTGTTTAATGAAAAATATTCTTAAGAAACAGAATGCATCTTAAGTACATTATATTTCTATTTCTCAGTACAGAATTATTCCATCTGAAGGCACTATGAGACATGAAAGACACCAGAAACGAAAGGTTGTATAATATGTGATTGCATTTCTAGGACATTTTTTTAAAAGTCTGACTTTTATTCACACGGACAGACTTGCTGACTGCTACCCCCTCATCTAGAGTATTTTTTTTCCTTAAAAAATTTTTTTTGGCCTTTCCACATGGCATGTGAAATCTTAGTTCTCTGACCAGGGATAGAACCCACACCTTCTGTGTTGGAAGGTTGGTGTCTTAACCCTGGGACAGTCAGGGAAGTCCCTCAATAAATCTGATTTTTATTTTTTAAATTTTTTCCCATGATTTTATAATGTATCTTTTATTTTTTT
>SJYV01015493.1:61704-71933 GCA_006410875.1 Neotragus pygmaeus | reverse complement strand
TACAGCCACTTCTTTCTGTAGGCAGGAAGAAGAACGAGGAAAAACAGTCTTCTCTTCCAGAACAGAAAGAAGCCACTTTGGGTTCAACTGAAAAACCTTAAGAAATCGAGTTCAAGTACGTGGGTGTGCGCCCAGCCAAGTCGGAGGTTCTCAGCGGGCCAGGCCGCGCCCGTCCAATGGGAGAAGCACGTGGACATTCAAACACCTGCTGGTCCCCAGGGAACACAGCTGGCCACTGCCCAGCTCGCCCAAGAGGCTGTTTCCCGAGGGGTGTTCCTGGGTGTCCATATGGGGGCAGGTGCTGGAGGGAGGGCAAAGGTGCAGGGTGACCACTTTGTAGGTCCCCCGCCATGGGTCACGGAGGACAGAAGAGCACAGGACTCTCCCACGCTGACCTCGGCCAGGGAGCGATTCCTCAGCAACCCAGGAGTCCGANTATCCCCTCTCAAAATGTCAATAGTGTGAGGATGAGAAACCCTGACCCAAGCCCTCGCCCAGCTAATGGAGTGCTTGGAAGCATGTGTGGCCACAGGACATATCCTTGGGAGAGTTCTGTTTTATAATATACATTATACAGGTGTCTTTCCAGTGTGTTCGCACAATGTGCTGGGAGCTAAGTCGTCAACTGTCAAATTTCTTACTACTCTCAGCTTGCTTTCTTCAAGTGTTAGTCGCTCAGTCATGTCTGACTTGGCAACTCCAGGGACTGTAGCTTGCCAGGCTCCACTGTCCGTGGGATTCTCTAGGCAAGAATACTGGAGTTGCTTGTCATTCCCTCCTCCAGGTAGTCTTCCTGACCCAGGGATCAAACCTGGGTCTCCTGCATTGCAGGTGATTCTTACCATCTGAGACACCAGGGAAGGCTTTCTTTCTTAAAGATGTGGTTTAATTTACATGCATCCTTAGGTCAGCAACCCAATCCTACTTCACTTAGTTTTGCCTAAAAATTTGACACTAAGTAAGGTCTTCGCTATTACCAAGAGACTATAAGGACTGTTTATGTTTAATGGGCTTGTAAAGAATACATTTTATGAGAATTTTATCTTTTGTACACATGGCCTAAGTAAGGGTACATTACCTGGAGAGAAGACGATTTTTTTCCCCTGCTTCTCCCCAGGACCAAGAACTTACAGAGGAAATACGTGGAGGGGAACCAACGAAAACAGTTATCTAGGAGTCAAAATAGAATTTTCAGAAAGGGAAATGAGAAGAATATGAGCTCAACAATGGACCCTTAAATGCTCAATAAATAAGTGGGTGTGGAACACCCCAACTTCAAAAACAAGTATCTTCAAAGTCTTGTTTGATATGAAGGCTTTGTTTCTTCAGGAAGGTCCGTGTACATTGTTCAGCTAATTTCAAAGCTGGCTCTGGGTTCTGCCCAGACTGTAGGATATTAACTCCTGCATCAGCCCAACTTCCCTCTCTCTCTGCACACTACTCCTTCTGGAAAAGTGTTTCAAATTTCACAATATGTTCTAGGAACAAGGAAGAGTGTCTGGATACACATCTAAAAGCACCAAAGACCGTAGCTTCTCAGCTGGGAGGGAAGTTTTGCTAAAACAAAAAGCTCAGGAGGGGTGGAAGATAATACCCACTCCAGTAACAGAAGCTGGAGGCCCTCCAGCCACTAGAGACCTTCCCACGGCTTCTCCAGGCCACTTATTCTCCCTGGCTTCTTTCTGCTGGATAAGACGCAGTGTCAGAAATTTGTCTGTAGTAAATAAGGATGAAACAGGCACATATCAGACAACTCAAGGAAAAGCCGTAGACACTCAGGTTCACCATGTCCTCTTGAAGGGCCTGAGCCTTTCTAGAATGCTGTTTGTCCTCTGCTGCCATTTTCACCAAAAATCAAGGATTACTGTTTATTTGCTAAGGGCAACTGTGTCCTTGTTCTTACTAATGACAATTGAGTAAAAGTATTATGTGAATGAAAGGCTGGTGAGACAAGTATATGGGATAACACAATAACGGTTGTGGAGAGGAGACTGGATGGAAGTTTATTAGAATCCAGGCTGGATTCACTTTTATTCTAGCATATATCAGGATATGGTAGGGAAGGGGATAGGCTGGGTGTGGAAAATAGTCTTAATAGAGGGCAAGAACTTCAGCAAATCCCTAAATGTATAGTGAGAGAATTACAATTATTTCAGTTGTCTCAACTGGGAATCTTTGAAATGATAAGATAGATCCTAGAGCAGTAACTTCTGAACTTCTTGGACTATAGTCTGAGAAAGAAATATATTTTACATGTTAGTACACGTGCATCTGTAAACTGAATTATCACAATACAGAATTCATCCTTACAAGCTGATATGCTCTAGTCTATTCTATTCTGGTTAGAAATCCCCTAACTTGATTTCAAGATCTGTTGTAAAGCGCCAGATAGTATGTATTTCAAGCTTGTGGGCCACATATCTTTCTTTGTTTTTACTTGGCTATTAGATGGGGTCTATTTATTTTCACAGCCCTTGTCATATATTCTTTTTTCTCCCTTACAATGTTTTATTATTTTAATTAATTAATCTGTGTCAGGTCTTGTGGCACGCAGGATCTTTCATTGTAGGCTCTTCTTTGTTTGCAATGAGCAGGCTTCCTTAGTTGTGGCACACAGGCTCAGTAGTTGCAGCGCTCAGCAGTTGTGGGATCTCAGTTCCCTGACCAGAGATCAAACTCCCGTCCCTTGAATTGAAAGGAGAACCCCTCTTACAATGTTTAAAAACTGCTAGCTATGGTAGCCCATTGGCCATCATTTGCCACCTCATATTAATGGTTTGCAAATCACAGATTAAAGATTAGAGCTACTAAAAGGTTAAAGAGAGGAAAGAGTTTTGACAGTCTGACCTTGAACTATTTAACTTTCCATGATCAAACAGTGTTTGACCAGTGGGATACCAATTTGCAGCCCCTGTTTTTAAAGATGAATGAAACTCATGTATAGCTTCATCAAAACATTTTCTTATATTCCTTGTCTCTTTTACATTTGGTGACAAAACTCTTTTATTTTTCGAAGTAGCTGATATTCAATGTTGAAATCACTACAAGATTATCCAAGAATACAATTTGAAAGAGTACATTTCTTGCATATTGATTGTTGTTCAGTCACTCAATCATGTCCAAGTCTTCACGACCCCATGGACTGCAGCATGCCAGGTTTCCCTGTCCTTTACCATCTCTTGGAGTTTGTTCAAACTCATGTTCATTGAGTTGGTGATGCCATCCAACCATCTCATCCTCTGTCCCCTTCTCCTCCTGCCTTCAATCTTTTCCAGCATCAGTGTCTTTTCCAATGAATCAGTTCTTCACATCAGGTGGCCAAAGTATTGGAGCTTGAGCTTCAGCATCAGTCTTTCCAATGAATATTCAGGATTGATTTCCTTTAGGATTGAATGGTTTGATCTTGCTGTCTAAGGGACTCTTAAGAGTCTTCTCCAGCACCACAGTTCGAAGGCATCAATTCTTCGGTGCTCAGCCTTTTTTATTGTCCAGCTCTCACATCCATTAATGACTACTGGAAAAACCATAGCTTTGACTATGTGAACCTCCCAGAATTCCATAACATATAATGGACTGTAGAAGCTTTTGCAAACTGTCGGGGGTAAGTATAGTTTATCTTTGGGGTTATGTGTAGGATAATTATATAGGATAACTGTACACAGCCACAAAGATAAACTATGCTTATCCCCATAGTTTGCAAGGCTTCTATTGCTCCATATTGTATCATGGAACTCTGAGATGGTGCATTGTAGTCTCACAGGATTTGAACATAGTTCAAAACCTGGTTAAAACCTGCTATGGAGAAAGTGCACCAGATTTGGACCAGTAAAAATAATGAGTAAAGGAGTAACACTCATTCAAGTCTCAGAACTACTGTGGACACACTCAGAGCTACTTTTTATGGCTTTGGATCGGTTACCTGGCCACCATCGGGGTTCCTTAAATCAGTGAATACTTCTTTCCCCACTGCTTTGTGATCTTTTTGATGTTCCTCTGGGACAGCATCCTTTCCTGTGTCGACTAAATGATATAGTCACAACCTGAAAGTAGTTATTCTATTTGATCGAGAGTGTTTAGGACTCCAGGCCTGGGAGATAGCATCTCAGTAGCTCTGAGGAAACTGCTCCAAGGAGGCAGNCGGGGTTCCTTAAATCAGTGAATACTTCTTTCCCCACTGCTTTGTGATCTTTTTGATGTTCCTCTGGGACACATCCTTTCCTGTGTCGACTAAATGATATAGTCACAACCTGAAAGTAGTTATTCTATTTGATCGGGAGTGTTTAGGACTCCAGGCCTGGGAGATAGCATCTCAGTAGCTCTGAGGAAACTGCTCCAAGGAGGCAGGAGGGAAATCAGGCTGTACACAAGTTTGCAGCAAAGGGAGCAGGCAGTCTGAACATCAAAGATCAGGTATCAAGTTAGGGAATTTAGCATTGTTTGTATGGGAAGATGCAAGCCTCTGGGCTCACTGTTTTCATTCCTTTCATAGGCACCTCAGCTCTCTGGGGCCAATCTGTTTTCTTGTTCACCTTGCTTCTTGCATTCCCCTAGCTCCTCAGCAAGGTGGCAGCATGCACTGGATCTCAGTTTTGGGAACCAATCCAGTGTTCTTGCCTGGAGAGTCCCAGGGACAGGGGTGCCTGGTGGGCTGCCGTCTCTGGGGCCGCACAGGGTGGGACACTAATGAAGCGACTTAGCAGCAGCAGCAGCAGCAGCATTCACATTTGGAGGCCAGAAATCACTGATGGCTGTGACATTTCTTGTTTATTGATACAGCAGAAGGTATTTTCATTTCACACCTGGTGGCTATGGAGGAACATCTTTGATGGGTTTTGCATGAAAAAACATGCTCTTCTTAGGCATGGGTAGGAAAAGTGAGAAGAGGAAGGCCACGGAGACAGAAACCAAGGATATGACGTTGAGGTAAAAGTAGGACAGGCCGACCAGGGATACCAAGAGCTGGGCCAGTACGGAGGCCGCCGTGTAAGCCACCAGCGTGACACTCCTGCAGTAGCCGCTCACCTTCTGGTAGTGCTCCGGGCTGACCATGCTGTGAATGTAGGCCTAGTAGGTCACCTCGGTGGCGGTGACCGTCCCATAGAGGAACTGCAGCACCTGCATGGTCCTGACTCCTTGTCCAAACAAGAGCAGCAGCCAGCAAATGATGAAGCTAATTCCCTGGAGGATGACTGGCTTGTAATAGACATAATAAGTGAGTAAAAACCCCAGGGAGCAGCAATGCCAGACAAAAGTGTATTCAAAGTGAAAGACTCCCCTACTTGAAAAAAAAAATCAAAGTGAAAGATGTCTTTTGTGATTTACAAGATTAAATGGACAGGATGTGAGGACAGAGTTCCAGGAAGAGAAATGCATCGTGACATTAGCATATGGCACATATCAATCTGAGGACACATCGGCTGGCCTCTGACCAAGGGGGTCCACTTTGATACTTTACATGCTTTTCTGATAGTAGAGTGAAAAACAAAAGACAACTGAAATTTGAGGAAACAAACTGCAAAGAAAATAGATGTCTATGACATGGGGATTCGTTCCTCCAAGTGTAAGGAAAGAGTAGCTATTGCTCGTCATTGTTGAGTGCTTCTTACATTTTAACATGTGATTTGATCTGCATAAGCTTTGGAGGCTGGGAAAAGAGGTCACAATGCGGACATTCATCCATCTCTCACACCAGGGCAATTCATGCTCAGGTACTGCTGCCTGTGAGCGCTTAGTCGTTTACTCTTCTTCAAAGTCAGAACCATGAGGGTAAAAAGGATGTTTTAATCTTGGAAGAGCCTGAGCACCTTCACCTTTGATCTGCATCAGTGTAAATGCCCGGACCAAACTGAGATGCCATCATAGTAATCAGGCAACTATAAAACAAATGATATTTCAAGACCGAGAGTCAAATAAAGAAATTTACTGGTGTATCTTGCTCTTCCACATTCTTGGCCTTATTTCGCTTGGCTGTACCGGAGGAGCCAAGAGAGACTGCTCAGTCAGTCATTTGCTTAAGTCAGTTTGGGTCACAGTTTCCCAAGGAACACTGGCTGTATCAGCAAAATTACCTGCGCCCATCAGTAACACGTGATTATTTCAGTTTCCTTAAGAGGACGGTATAACGGACAGAAGACGACATGAGGAGGTTGGCTTAGACCCTCTTGAATCCTAGTATCTCTCAAACAACTGAAATAAACCCACTGATTTACTGAGCCCGAGAATGTCCTTTGTCTTGACAGAATCTGTGTCCTCACTTCTTGAGTTTCCCAGTTCAGTTCCATTCAGTCGCTCAGTCGTGTCCGACTCTTTGCAACCCCATGGACCGCGCCACCAGGCCTCCCTGTCCATCACCAACTCCTGGAGTTCACTCAGACTCATGTCCCACCATCTCATCTTCTGTCATCCCCTTCTCCTCCTGCCTTCAACATTTCCCAGCATCAGGGTCTTTTCCAATGAGTCAGTTCTTCTCATCAGGTAGCCAAAGTATTGGAGTTTCAGCTTCAGCATCAGTCCTTCCAATGAATATTCAGGACTGATTTCCTTCTCCAACACCACAGTTCAAAAGCATAAATTCTTCAGCATTCAGCTTTCTTTCTTTATAGTCTAACTCTCACATCCATATCCGACTACTGGAAAAACCCTAGCTTTGACTAGACAGAGCTTTGTTCGCAAAGTAACATCTCTGCTTTTTAATATGGTGTTTAGGTTCCCCAGTAGACTTTTATCTAAGTGTTCTTTTTTTTTTTTTTAAAGATATAGGTTTTTCTTTTGTTTTTTTTTTTTTGCTACACTGGGTCTTTGTTTTTGCGTGGGCTTTCTCTAGTTTCCATGAGCAGGGGTTACTCTCTCAGAGTGGTGCATGGGCTTCTCATTACAGTAGCTTCTCTTCTTGCAGAGCATGGGCTCTGGGATGAGAGGTCTCAGTAGCTGCAGCTCCTGGGTTCTAGAGCATGGGCTCAGTAGCTGTGGTGCACAGGCTCTAGTTATTCTGAGGTATATGGGATCTTCCTGTACCAGGGATTGAACCCACATCTCCTGCACTGGCAGGCTGATTCCTATCTACTCTACCAGTATCTAAGCATTCTTAGATAGCCCTATCTAAGCATTCTTAAAGTTTGGTAGAAGGTATTCTTGCTCTTCCTGGCCTTTAGGGATAATTACCAACCCAGGAAAAGCTACATTTCAAATCTGCTTTTTATGATAATCTGGAATCTAAATCTAGCCCAGCAATAGCTCCCAGCTACCCCTAAATTTGCACTTACTGGCATTCAAGTTTGACTTGTGTTTAGGGTGAGGATAAAATGGTGGATTGGTTTAGGGGGCAAAGTTTCTTGGTGTGGGGCTGAGAGGGATGTGGATGGTGGCTGGCAAGGCAAGGAAGAAAGAGAGATAAAATTGTCATGCTCTATCTGCTGATAACCAGGCTGTAAATCAGATGTTAGTGACAGGTTTTTTTTTTTTTCTCTTTTTCCCTGAAGAAAGTGAACTGATACAGTTTCTTATCTGATCTTTCTATTGCCCAATGGCTTAAAGCAGTGGTTCTCAAATTTTAGCAAATTTCAGATTAATCTGGAAGAATGGCTAAAAGGAGACATTCAGGGTGGAGGGTAGGAGAGAGGTTCATGAAGGAGGGGACACGTGCACTTATGGCTAATCATATTGATGTATGGCAGAAACCAACACAGCGTTGCAAAATAATTATCGTTCAGTTTTTAAAAAGCAGACAGATTGAGCAGATCTTGAGTGGGGCTTGAGAATTTATATTTCTAACAAGAACAGGGTTCTGGAGTCAAATAGGACCAACTCCTTCTCTGCTATTTACATCCATGTGACCTTCAACAAGTTTCTGGACCTCTGTAAAGATTGCTTGTGTGTAAAATGAGGTTGATAAATAACTACCTTATATGATGAGGATTACACACATTAGTAATCCTCTAATTGTTAGAACAAGGCCAGTTGCTAAGCACGAGCATGCGATCTGTAATACTGATGGCCTGAAAGGTACTAATGTAGGGATGTGCAGTTCTGTTCCTTAATCTGGGAGCTCCTTGGGAGCAGAGATTCATCTTTGTCATCCAGAGTCTGGCACAGGATCTGACACATTGAAGGTCTCCTGGAAATGCTGTACAGCTATTGAACCAAATAAGGTTTTCTAACTGGCCAGAAAAAATCAAAATTATAAGAGCAAGATGCTTTCCAAGTGTTCAGTTATTTAAAGGCGTTCTCTGGAGTGGGAACTACATGCCATTTGATTTTCGAGAATGTGTAGGTTATTCTTGGAGCAGTTTTGGAATAAGGAAAAGGGGATTTCCTGATGGTCTGGAAGAACATGGGCTTTTGGCTGAGCAAATTCAAATCTCGATTGTGACCCTGGATAGGTTTCCTATTCTGTTGAGACCTCCGTATTTTCTTCACCTGCCCAGAGGTAGTAATGTCTAGCACACAAGTGTAGTTGTGTGGAAATTTCTTGGTATGATGCCTGTCATTGTTGCAGGTGTATAACATGGGCTAGATTCCCGCCTCTAGCTAGAGAATCCACACCCAACTTCTGTGGGAATGAACAGGGAAAATACTAGACAGTGGTGGTGTTTGGCACCATTGAGCTGGTTTCTGTTGGAGTATGACATGCTTACTGTTCATACTGTTGTAGAACCTGGGACAATTAGGTGTTAAGTGAATATGCTTAGTACTTTAGATTGTTTTTACACAGATCAGTCCTGCCGGCAGTCAAGGGAAACAGCCAAGGGAGCTTTCTACTCATCAGGAAATAACCCCCTAAAGAGTGACATATTAAGTAACTGTATACTTTATAAAAATTCACAATTTCTCACTGTCATACCCATTGAAGTTTCTGAAAGTGCTTTTGAGAGACTAGTAATACTTGGGATACGACTAACAAAATGCAGAGTAGGATCAGTTTATAACAGAGGTCATATCGAGGAAATCTCAAATCATCTTTCTGAATCCATGCCTCAGGTGTTGGCAGGGATGAAATATCATTTCTAAGACCAGTGACTTCGGTTTCAAAGAGATCATGTCTTAGGTTTTTATGTTGAAAATGACTTCTGATTCCACCCCTAATGTTGGCAGCCAGTTTGTAAAATTGGACTCAAAATGGGTGGATTGGTTTGGCTAGACTATGAAATCTATTACCACCAGAAGGAAAAGACTCAACAACAAGTGACTGGTTACATGGAGAAATGGGCTTCCTGGGTGGTCCAGTGGTAAAGAATCCTCCTGCCAATGAAGGAGACGAGAGTTTGATCCTTGGGTCGGGAAGATCCCCTCGAGAAGGAAATGGCAACCCACTCCAGTGTTCTTGCCTGGGAAATCCCATGGACAGAGGAGCCTGGCAGTCTGCAGTCTATAGGGTCATAAGAGAATTGGACATGACTTAGCGACTAAACAAAAACATGGAGAAATAGTGTGGCAGATTCCCTCATATGTGAGCTTTTCAATGCTCCAAATAGGACAGGCTCCAATTTTGTCCCCTGCTGTTATTAGTGCAAAAAGACAATATGTTTTTTATTTTTAAAAAATTTAATTACATTTAAAAAACTTTTTTACTTAACCATTTTATTTTATATTGAAGTATAGCCAATTAAACAATATTGTAATAGTTTCAGTGCACGGCAAAGCAACCCAGCCATCCATATACATGTTTTTATTTTATCTATTGATGTTCTGCCTGGACAGCTCCATTGAACTGAATGATTTTTCCTTACGGTCTATGAAAAACTGATGACTTTCTAGGCAGAACTTTGAAAACATGAGGATACAATAGTCCTCCTAACATGTGGTCTCTGCTGACATGGAAGGGAGAAAAAAAAAAAACACAAAAAACTCAACCTGAAAGATGAAACACTCTTCTTAGAGCTTTTTTCCCCTCTAAGTCTAAGGCAATTTCCTTAAATTTTAAAAATTAGGGGTGGAGTTGTAACTTCAAAAAAATAGGTATACTGATTTTACTATCCAAGATTGTCTTCAGTTCAGTTCAGTTCAGTTCATTTCAGTCGCTCAGTCATGTGCAACTCTTTGCGATGCCATGAATCATAGCATGCCAGGCCACCCCATCCATCACCAACCAACTCCTGGAGTTTACTCAAGCTCATGTCCATCGAGTCAGTCATGCCATTCAGCCATCTCATCCTCTGTCATCCCCTTCTCCTCCTGCCCCCAATCCCTCCCTGCATCAGGGTCTTTTCCAAGGAGTCAACTCTTCACATGAG
>SJYV01015493.1:21234-61419 GCA_006410875.1 Neotragus pygmaeus | reverse complement strand
AGGGTCTTTTCCAATGAGTCAGTTCTTCTCATCAGGTAGCCAAAGTATTGGAGTTTCAGCTTCAGCATCAGTCCTTCCAATGAATATTCAGGACTGATTTCCTTCTCCAACACCACAGTTCAAAAGCATAAATTCTTCAGCATTCAGCTTTCTTTCTTTATAGTCTAACTCTCACATCCATATCCGACTACTGGAAAAACCCTAGCTTTGACTAGACAGAGCTTTGTTCGCAAAGTAACATCTCTGCTTTTTAATATGGTGTTTAGGTTCCCCAGTAGACTTTTATCTAAGTGTTCTTTTTTTTTTTTTTAAAGATATAGGTTTTTCTTTTTTTTTTTTTTTTTGCTACACTGGGTCTTTGTTGTTGCGTGGGCTTTCTCTAGTTTCCATGAGCAGGGGTTACTCTCTCAGAGTGGTGCATGGGCTTCTCATTACAGTAGCTTCTCTTCTTGCAGAGCATGGGCTCTGGGATGAGAGGTCTCAGTAGCTGCAGCTCCTGGGTTCTAGAGCATGGGCTCAGTAGCTGTGGTGCACAGGCTCTAGTTATTCTGAGGTATATGGGATCTTCCTGTACCAGGGATTGAACCCACATCTCCTGCACTGGCAGGCTGATTCCTATCTACTCTACCAGTATCTAAGCATTCTTAGATAGCCCTATCTAAGCATTCTTAAAGTTTGGTAGAAGGTATTCTTGCTCTTCCTGGCCTTTAGGGATAATTACCAACCCAGGAAAAGCTACATTTCAAATCTGCTTTTTATGATAATCTGGAATCTAAATCTAGCCCAGCAATAGCTCCCAGCTACCCCTAAATTTTCACTTACTGGCATTCAAATTTGACTTGTGTTTAGGGTGAGGATAAAATGGTGGATTGGTTTAGGGGGCAAAGTTTCTTGGTGTGGGGCTGAGAGGGATGTGGATGGTGGCTGGCAAGGCAAGGAAGAAAGAGAGATAAAATTGTCATGCTCTATCTGCTGATAACCAGGCTGTAAATCAGATGTTAGTGACAGGTTTTTTTTTTTTTCTCTTTTTCCCTGAAGAAAGTGAACTGATACAGTTTCTTATCTGATCTTTCTATTGCCCAATGGCTTAAAGCAGTGGTTCTCAAATTTTAGCAAATTTCAGATTAATCTGGAAGAATGGCTAAAAGGAGACATTCAGGGTGGAGGGTAGGAGAGAGGTTCATGAAGGAGGGGACACGTGCACTTATGGCTAATCATATTGATGTATGGCAGAAACCAACACAGCGTTGCAAAATAATTATCGTTCAGTTTTTAAAAAGCAGACAGATTGAGCAGATCTTGAGTGGGGCTTGAGAATTTATATTTCTAACAAGAACAGGGTTCTGGAGTCAAATAGGACCAACTCCTTCTCTGCTATTTACATCCATGTGACCTTCAACAAGTTTCTGGACCTCTGTAAAGATTGCTTGTGTGTAAAATGAGGTTGATAAATAACTACCTTATATGATGAGGATTACACACATTAGTAATCCTCTAATTGTTAGAACAAGGCCAGTTGCTAAGCACGAGCATGCGATCTGTAATACTGATGGCCTGAAAGGTACTAATGTAGGGATGTGCAGTTCTGTTCCTTAATCTGGGAGCTCCTTGGGAGCAGAGATTCATCTTTGTCATCCAGAGTCTGGCACAGGATCTGACACATTGAAGGTCTCCTGGAAATGCTGTACAGCTATTGAACCAAATAAGGTTTTCTAACTGGCCAGAAAAAATCAAAATTATAAGAGCAAGATGCTTTCCAAGTGTTCAGTTATTTAAAGGCGTTCTCTGGAGTGGGAACTACATGCCATTTGATTTTCGAGAATGTGTAGGTTATTCTTGGAGCAGTTTTGGAATAAGGAAAAGGGGATTTCCTGATGGTCTGGAAGAACATGGGCTTTTGGCTGAGCAAATTCAAATCTCGATTGTGACCCTGGATAGGTTTCCTATTCTGTTGAGACCTCCGTATTTTCTTCACCTGCCCAGAGGTAGTAATGTCTAGCACACAAGTGTAGTTGTGTGGAAATTTCTTGGTATGATGCCTGTCATTGTTGCAGGTGTATAACATGGGCTAGATTCCCGCCTCTAGCTAGAGAATCCACACCCAACTTCTGTGGGAATGAACAGGGAAAATACTAGACAGTGGTGGTGTTTGGCACCATTGAGCTGGTTTCTGTTGGAGTATGACATGCTTACTGTTCATACTGTTGTAGAACCTGGGACAATTAGGTGTTAAGTGAATATGCTTAGTACTTTAGATTGTTTTTACACAGATCAGTCCTGCCGGCAGTCAAGGGAAACAGCCAAGGGAGCTTTCTACTCATCAGGAAATAACCCCCTAAAGAGTGACATATTAAGTAACTGTATACTTTATAAAAATTCACAATTTCTCACTGTCATACCCATTGAAGTTTCTGAAAGTGCTTTTGAGAGACTAGTAATACTTGGGATACGACTAACAAAATGCAGAGTAGGATCAGTTTATAACAGAGGTCATATCGAGGAAATCTCAAATCATCTTTCTGAATCCATGCCTCAGGTGTTGGCAGGGATGAAATATCATTTCTAAGACCAGTGACTTCGGTTTCAAAGAGATCATGTCTTAGGTTTTTATGTTGAAAATGACTTCTGATTCCACCCCTAATGTTGGCAGCCAGTTTGTAAAATTGGACTCAAAATGGGTGGATTGGTTTGGCTAGACTATGAAATCTATTACCACCAGAAGGAAAAGACTCAACAACAAGTGACTGGTTACATGGAGAAATGGGCTTCCTGGGTGGTCCAGTGGTAAAGAATCCTCCTGCCAATGAAGGAGACGAGAGTTTGATCCTTGGGTCGGGAAGATCCCCTCGAGAAGGAAATGGCAACCCACTCCAGTGTTCTTGCCTGGGAAATCCCATGGACAGAGGAGCCTGGCAGTCTGCAGTCTATAGGGTCATAAGAGAATTGGACATGACTTAGCGACTAAACAAAAACATGGAGAAATAGTGTGGCAGATTCCCTCATATGTGAGCTTTTCAATGCTCCAAATAGGACAGGCTCCAATTTTGTCCCCTGCTGTTATTAGTGCAAAAAGACAATATGTTTTTTATTTTTAAAAAATTTAATTAAATTTAAAAAACTTTTTTACTTAACCATTTTATTTTATATTGAAGTATAGCCAATTAAACAATATTGTAATAGTTTCAGTGCACAGCAAAGCAACCCAGCCATCCATATACATGTTTTTATTTTATCTATTGATGTTCTGCCTGGACAGCTCCATTGAACTGAATGATTTTTCCTTATGGTCTATGAAAAACTGATGACTTTCTAAGCAGAACTTTGAAAACATGAGGATACAATAGTCCTCCTAACATGTGGTCTCTGCTGACATGGAAGGGAGAAAAAAAAAANCGGCAAAGTAATGTTTCTGCTTTTCAATGTGCTATCTAGGTTGGTCATAACTTTTCTTCCAAGGAGTAAGCGTCATTTAATTTCATGGCTGCAATCACCATCTGCAGTGATTTTGGAGCCCCAAAATATAAAGTCTGGCACTGTTTCCACTGTTTCTCCATCTATTTCCTCTCGTTAGCTAGGTAATAAACATTGGTTACACCCCACGTGGTGGCAGTTTGAAAACTTAAGGATTCTCATAAGAGTGAAATGTTAGTTTTTTAAATGTAATGTTATATATTGTGGAAGTGATAAAGGGTTGCCTCACCCTTTTAGGTGACCTGTCTTTTTAAGCAAATTGTAATTTTCAAGTAAAAAATTTGTAAATTTAGTTATAGCTTAGTCATTACTTATACATTTATTTTGTACTGATTTTCCACTTGAGATGGAGATTTATAACCATTGGTCTCTTTTTGGCTGACATCTTCTTTATCAAGTTGTCAAGTTTTGGAAACAAATGTGCCTTGGGGACAATGGAGGTGTGTCTTGTATAGGAGGCTGGTGCTCCCGGGACATTTCATGAATTCATGTCTTCAGACAACAGAGCCCTCATCCATCCTAAGAGTTCAGGCAGCCTCTGGGGAAGGAAAACGGAAGAAAGCTATTCACTTTTCTTGTAGTGAAATTGTTTTAATTCATTCACACACATTTATCTGATTTCTCTGATCATGAACATTGTATAAATTCATGACGGCTGGCCAGAAAAAACAAAACTTATCCTAGAAATGTCATCCTCTATTCATCTTATCATAGGTCAGCTTTATACAGTTTTCACCACTACTTCAAAGTGCAAAGCCTGTTTTTGCTTTTTTAGAATGGGTGTTTATAATCAGGTCCATTCTAGAATGTTCTTTTGTTATTCATGGCAGTGCTACACCAATTTGGCTCCAGCGGTTTGTTGGAATGGATGTAACATCCTGTTGAAATGGACGAAAACTGTTTACCAAATGCTAAGTACAGAATCTCTTCTCTTTATGAAATTTTGAGTTTTTGACAGACTGTTCCCAAGTTCATTTTTTTCTTAATTGAAGGCAATATGATTTAAAAAATTTCTGCTCCACCTGGGGGTGGGTGATAAATTAAAAAAAAAACTAATTTAACCCAGGCTCGGTTGTGATTTTACTTCTCATCAGGAGGGTGTGTTTAAGCACTGAGTTTTGGGTTCTTCCCCCATGAACTGATTCAATGGGTCTTGGGGAGGCAGATACAGGTTCATACTGAAAATTTTAATTTCTAACAAGTCCCCAGGTGATGCTGATGCTGCTGGTTGGAGATCTCACTTGGAGAGTCACTGCTTAGCAAATAGCCAACTTGGTCAACTCTTGGGCTGAAAGTTGCAAAAAAGTCTTCTGTAGTGTTTAACTTTCTTTGAAGACTAGACACTAGAGGGCGATATCACTACAGCACACACACTGAATTGAGCCTACTGATTTCCATATAGTCTGAACTATGCTGCAGCCCAGGCATCTTTGATTTTATCTGTTTTGTTTATTGATGTTTCACATTGGAATGTGTGTATAAGAAAGATTTTGATGCTAAAAATAAGTGTAAAAGCTGCACTCCTGTTTAAAGTCATAGAATCAGGGCTCTGGGCATATGTGTGCAAGATTTTATGTTCCATTCTGTTCAGTTCAGTTCATTCACTCAGTCCTATCCGATTCTTTGCGACCCCACGGACTGCAGCATGCCAGGCTTTCCTGTCTATCACCAACTGCCGGAACGTGCTCAAACTCATGTCCCATAGAGTTGGTGATGCCATCCAACCACCTCATCCTCTCTCGTCCCCTTTTCTTGCCTTCAATTTTTCCCAGCCTCAGTGCCTTTTCAAATGAGTCAGTTCTTCTCATCAGGTGGGCAAAGTATTGGAGTTTCAGCTTCAGCATCAGTCCTTCCAATAAATATTCAGAACTGATTTCCTTTAGTATTGACTGGTTTGATCTCCTTGCAGTCCAAGGGACTCTCAAGAGTCTTCTCCAACACCACAATTCAAAAACATCANTCATGAGGTGGGCAAAGTGTTGGAGTTTCAGCTTCACCATCAGTCCTTCCAATAAATATTCAGAACTGATTTCCTTTAGTATTGACTGGTTTGATCTCCTTGCAGTCCAAGGGACTCTCAAGAGTCTTCTCCAACACCACAATTCAAAAACATCAATTCTTTGGTGCTCAGTTTTCTTTATAGTCCAACTCCAGCATCCATACCTGACTGCTGGAAAAACCATAGCTTTGACTAGACGGACCTTTGTTGGCAAAGTAACGTCTCTGCTTTTTAACATGTCCCATTTTTCAGACAAATTTATTTAAAAATTTAAAAAAAATTTAAATTGATTTGCAATGTTGTGTTTGTACAGCAAAGTGAAACAGTTATACATATATCCACTCTTTTTAAGATTTTTTTCCCCATATACACTTTTTCCCCAACTCTACTCATTACAAAGTATTGAGTCGAGCTCCCTGTGCTATACAGTATGTTCTTGTTAATTATCTAATTCATATATAGTAGTATGTATATGTCAATCCCAATCTCCTGACTCATCCCTCCCAATTCTTTTTCCCTCTGGTAACCATGAGTTTGTTCTCTATGTCTGTGACTCTATTTCTGTTTTGTAAATAAGTTCATTTGTACCATTTTTTCAAGATTCCACATATAAGCGATATCACGTGATATTTAATTCAGCCAACTTTAGAATTGAAAGATGAATTAGTTCTTTGAGCTCATGTTTCTAAGGGTGTTTTCAATGAACCAAAGCTCAATTAAGAATGGAGATAGGGTTTCGAGACCAAGTAAGTTGGAAGACACTGGGTTAAGTTATACAGGTTCCTTTATTGGAACGTTCCTGAGGGTCTTTGTTTGTCCACTGAAAACTGCTGGGAAGAGAATGTAGAATGAAGGATGACTGTGAGTATTCTGGACAGGAAATGAGTATTTGGTCCTAATCCTTCATCTTTCCTGTAAAGAATCAGAGACCAGAAAGTAAAATCATGGCTGGACAGTGATAGGATCTCTTCATTGACTACAGCCCAGGGGACGTTCCATGTGATAGCTCACGGTGATAGCTTATGGTGTCAGATTTATGGTCTCCGAAGATTTAACTTCAGGACCAGGGACCAGGCTTGATCACTCGAGAGATTTTGTGTCAGTTCAGTTCAGTTGCTCAGTTGTGTCCGACTCTTTGCGACCCCATGAACCGCAGCACACCAGGCCTCCCTGTCCATCATGAACTCCCAGAGCTTACTCAAACTCATGTCCATTGAGTTGGTGATGCCATCCAACCATCTCATCCTCTGTCGTCCCCTTCTCCTCCCGCCTTCGATCTTTCCCAGCATCAGGGTGTTTTCAAATGAGTCAGCTCTTCGTATTAGGTGGCCAAAGTATTGGAGTTTCAGCTTCAACAACAGTCCTTCCAATGAGCTTTTGTGTAGCAAAGTTTTATTAAAGTATTAAAAGGGACAGAGAAAGCCTCTGACATAGACATCAGGAGGGGGAGGATAGAGAATGCCCCACTTGCTAGTGTTAGCAAGGAAGTTATGTACGTTTTAAATTAGTTATTACAATAAATCAAAAGAATGCCTCAAGGTTGTCAAAATTTTACCAGATCCACTCCCACAATTTCCATTTTAGGGTAACAAGATTAGAATTTAACAATAGAAAAATCCTACCAGACCCTATCAGGATTAATCAGAAGGTTTTCAGGAAGGAGAAACTGTCCTCAAGCAGGATACATTGTTGTTATATAATCCAGAGTTTAAACTGAGTTGTTTGTTGTGTAATCTTCAATTCTGGGTTTAAAGAAAAAAAACGTTTTATGTGACTAAGACTAAGGAATGTGGTGGTGGTGGTGGGTAGTCTTTAAGTTGTATCTGAATGTAGAGAAAAGAAAAGACATTTGTCCTTTCCTCCTCCTTGAGAATTCCAGACCCCTATCTCCTCTTTGAGAGCGCCAGGCCCCTTTCTCCTCCTCGGGGACCCTGGACTAACTTGCCTAGGAACTGACTCTTTCACATGATCAAACACTACAGCACTGCATGCAGTAATACACCGGGACTGGGCACATACAGCCCTGTGTGGGGCTTTGGACCTTCAGTTCCACCTGTTGGAGCATTTGTCCTCCAGTTACCTGCAGGCCATGCCCCATCACTTGGTACAGATTGTGCTTAAACCCTCTTTATCAGAGAGGACTTCTCAGACCCACTCTGTTCAACACGGCCCTTCTGATATCATCCTCTATTTCCCTGCCTTGCTTTGTTACCACCTGCTATATATTGATATGCTTAATCACTTATATTTGTTTCTTCCCTCTAAACTAGAGGGCTTCCTTGGTGGCTCAGAGGGTAAAGCGTCTGCCTACAATGCAGGAGATCTGAGTTCAATCCCTGGGTTGAGAAGATCCCCTGGAGAAGAAAATGGCAACCCACTCCAGTACTCTTGCCTGGAAAACCCCGTGGATGGAGGAGCCTAGTAGGCTATAGTCCATGTGGTCGCAAAGAGTAGGACACGACTGAGCGACTTCACTTTCACTTTCTAAAATAGAAGAGTAATGGAAGGGATTACTTATTTATTTACTTTTTATGTGTTTTTTTTTTTTAATGTGGCCCATCTTCAAAGTTTTTATTGAATTGTTACAATATTGTTTCTTTTTTATGTTTTGGTTTTTTGGCCTCGAGGCGTGTGAGATATTAGTCATTGACCAGGGATCAAACCCATGACCCCTGCACTGGAAGGTTGAGTCTTAACCATTGGGCCACCAAGGAAGTCCCCAGGAGAGATTTTTTAAATCTAAGTATAGTTGGTTTACAATATTGTTTATTAATAATTTCAGGTATACAGCAAAATGATTCAGTTTATACAGATATGCGTGCATGCATGCTAAATTGCATCAGTCATGTCTGTCTCTTTGTGACCCCATGGACTGCAGCCTGCCAGACTCCTCTGTCCATGGGGATTTTCCAGGCAAAAATACTAGAGTGGGTTGCCATGTGCCCTCCTCCAGGGAATCTTCCTGATCCAGGGATCAAACCCTCATCTCTTAGGTCTCCCGCGTTGGCAGTCAGGTTCTTTACTGCTAGCGCCACATGGGAAGCCATATATATATATATACACACACATACACACATCTATATAATATATGTATTCTTTTTCAGGTTCTTTTCCATTGTAGGTTATTATGAAATACTGAGTATTTTTCCCTGTGACAGTAAATCCTTGTTTACAGAGGGATTTTGTCCATCTTGGTGTCTGCTATATTGCTGGTACTAAGTAGACGTTCATTAACCTATTTCTGGATTAATTAATTAATGGTATGCAAGTGTATAAGATTCATTATTGTATCAGTTAGCGTTCTCCAGAGAAACAGAACAATAGGACAATATTGTTAGCATATAACAATATTAAATGTTAAATATGTTTAGATGGTAAAAACTGGAGTGCCTTATGAAATAGTTCTAATAGGACCTAGATAATATGAACACTCTTGGAATTTACACGAACATTTCCACTTGCATTTCGGGCATTAAAAGTACACTATCTGACAATGTGCAGTAATTAAGTTTAATGTGTTTTTTATTTTTATATACTCTGCTTATGTTAGAGAATATTCTTACAGACTTCAGGAAGTTTGAATTTAAATATTGTTAAGGTAATGGGTATTTATGTTTATGGAAAGGCCTCTTTGAGAAGGCAGTCTGCACTGGGTTTTATGCAATTAAGACATAACATTATAAACCAGTGTTACCTCACCAAAATTAAAATAAAATTAAAAAAATGAAAACAACAAGATGCAATCAGGGAAGCTGACAGAAGGAATTAATTAAAAGCAGAGATTAACAAGTAGAAAATAAAATTACAAAAGATAAGAACCCCATTGTGACTTAATAGGTTTCCTTATTAGATAATGTGTTCAAGAAAATCTGCACCAAAAGTTTTAACGAATGTATAGTGGTTTAGTCACTAAATCATGTCCGACTCTTGCAACTCCATGGACTATAGCCTGCCAGGCTCCTCTGTTCATGGGATTCTCCAGGCAAGAATACTGGAGTGGGTTGCTATTTCCTTCTCCAGGGGAACTTCCTGACTCAGGAATCTAACCCAGGTCTCCTACCTTGCAGACAGATTCTTTGAATGTATTGGTTCAGTTCAGTCACTCAGTCGTGTCTGACTCTTTGTGACCCCATGGACTACAGCACGTCGGACCTCCCTGTCCATCACCAACTCCTGGAGTTTACTCAAACTCATGCCCATTGAGTCAATGATGCCATCCAACCATCTCATCCTCTGTCTTCCCCTTCTCCTCCTGCCTTCAATCTTTTCCAGCATCAGGGTCTTTTCCAATGAGTCAGTTCATTGCATCACGTGGCCAAAGGATTGGAGTTTCAGCTTCAGCATCAGTGGTTCCAATGAATATTTAGGACTGATCTCCTTTAGCATAGACTGGGTGGATTTCCTTGCTGTCCATGGGACTCTCAAGAGTCTTTTCCAACACCACAGTTCAAAAGCATTCATTCTTCAGCACTCAGCTTTCTTTATAGACCAACTTTCCCATCCATACCTGACTACTGGAAAAACCCTAGCTTTGACTAGACAGACCTTTGTTGGCAAAGTAGTGAGTGAGTGTAAGTGTAAAGCTGCTCTGTGTCTGACTCTTTGTGACTCCATGGACTATAGCCCACCAGGCTCCTCTGTCCATGGAATTTTTCAGGCAAGAGTACTGGAATGGGTTGCCATTTCCTTTTCCAAGGGATCTTCCCGACCCAGGGATCAAATCTGGGTCTCCCACACTGAAGGCAGATGCTTTACCATTTGAGCCACCATGGAAGCCCCCTGTTGACAAAGTAACGTCTCTGCTTTTTAATATGCTGTCTAGGTTGGTCATAACTTTTCTACCAAGGAGCAAGCATCTTTCAATTTCATGGCTGGTTGGCCAAAAAGTTCATTTAGGTTTTTGTAAGATGTTTTGGGAAAACCTGAACAAACTTTTTTGCCAACCCAATAGCTTTCTTAANCTTACTAAGCAAATACTTACTGAGTACCCTATGCAGACTCTGAAAATATGCAATAAACCAAACAGGGGGAGACTTTATCATCTCAGAGTTTGGCAGGAAGATCAGCATTAAGTAGCACAAGGCGGTGGTGTTATGTCGAGAGTGCAACGGAGCACCATGGGAGGTGACAGCACCAGTGAGGATGACTTCTCGACCTGGTGATATTCACAGGAGACCCCAGTAGGGAGCAGAGCTCAGTGGAAAGAGTTTTGCAGGAAGCAGAAAAGAGGGAAAGATAAAGGAAGATGTTAGAGGAAAAGGAGGCGGCGTATATAAACCAGTAAGGTAAGAGGAATCTTGGTGCGTTCATAGAAAAAGGAAGTTCATTGGAGGTCAGAGGGCCCACAGCCAGGGGCTGTAACCAGGTGGGAGTGGCCACAGTGGTCAACTCACTGTGGCCTGTCTCAGTCATGATACTAATGCTGCATTTTATCCTAAGTGCAGTGAAGGCTTTTAAGCAGGACATCAGATTCTATTTTTAATAACCAATTAGCCTGAGTATCAATTACAGAAGAGAAGCAACGAGGTAAGTTGGAGGGCCATTAGAATAGCTTAGGTGAGCTATGGTGACAGGGGAGGTGAGAGAAGCGAATAACTGGGAGATTAAGGGGGTGAATGAGACTTTACCGGTGGTCAAGTGGTTAAGACTCTGCCTTCCAATGCAGGGGATACAAGTTTGATTCCTGATCAGGGAGCTAAGATCACATATGCTTTGGGGCCAAAAACAAAACAAAACGTAAAACAGAAGCAATACTGTACCAAATCCAATAAAGACTTCAAAAATGGTCCACATCAAAAAATCTTTTAAAAAAAAGAGGGTGTGGGGTGGGTGGTTAATGATGAGGACTTGGTGACTGATTCAGTGTAGGGGTGGAGGCTTTGTAATGTGTCAGCCTGAACTACCTTTCCTAGAATTCCTTTTCCTGTATGTGTCCTGTCCTGTGAGCCATATGAGACATCCTTGTGGGAGAGCTGGAAGAGGGAAGGTGTGAAACTGATTAAACAAGGAGGCCGTTAGACTGAGGTGGCTCTAATGCTTTCATGGTCAATGTAAGCAAACCCAAATCTAAGCCTGTAAATGCCTCAAGGTTATGAAATCAAGACAGTAAGGACAGCCAATCACAAAGAGCCAAATAAGCCTTGAGCCATAGCCAGCCAAAAAATTGTCCTTTCTTTGCTTTCAGTATTTTCTAGTATCTTTCCCTGGCTCCTGTTGGCAAAGTGTTTCTAATCACTGCCTGATTAGAACTGATACATGCTCAAATACACTCTTAACGTATTCAATATGCCTCACTTTATCTTTTAGCAAAGTGAAGCAACAACCATTTTGTAACTCACACACCTTGTCGTTTACCTGCAGGCTTATCACCTCATTGTGTGAGGCAGTGACTGCTCCACCCCCTTCTGAACCCCTTTCAGCTCCTCCCACTCCTGGTCCAGCTATGGGTGGCAGTAAGCTGGCTTGGGCAGATACCCCTACCAACAAGGTCAGAGGTGATGAAATCTGATATGGGTTTCAGTATGTCCTGAGGGGCTCCCTCTCGTCCTTCTGAGCTCCAGGTTGCTCATATCTCCTTCTTGGCTGCCCATTTCATGAACACTAAGCTCTAACATCAGAAGCAAAAAGAATATAGCCTTTCAAAGAGAGACTGAGGCTATGTGCTGTGCTAAGACGCTAAGTCGTGTCTGACCCTTTGCGACCCAGTGGACTGTAGCCTGCCAGCCTGCTCTGTCCACGGGGATTCTCCAGGCAAGAATACTGGAGTGAGTTGCCATGCCCTCCTCCAAGGGATCTTCCCAAACTCAGAGACTGAACCCAGGTCTTCCCCATTGCAGGCATGTTTTTTACCACCTGAGCCACCAGGGAAGCCCATAGAATATATGCATAATGGAATATTGCTCAGCCACAAAAAAGAATGAAATAATGCCATTTGCAGCAACATGGACGGACCTCGTGATTATCATACTAAGTCAGACAGAGACAAATATATGATATCACTTATATGTGGAATCTAAAAAAATTATACAACTGAACTTATTTATAGAACAGAAACAGACGCATAGTCACAGAGAACATGCTTGTAGTTGCCAAAATAGGGAGGGAGTGGGGGAAAGATGGATTGGGAGTTTGGGATTAGTGGATACAAACTAGTATATATAAGATGGTTAAACAACAAGGTCCAACAGTACAGCACAGGAATTATATTCAGTATCTTATAATAACCTATAATGGAAAAGAATCTGAACAACTATATACATATATATATAAATATATAACTAAATCCCTTTACTATACACTAGAATCTAAGGTAACATTGTATTTACTTCAGTAAAAAATTCTATAATATATAATATAATATAATATAATTTTTATTCTTAGTATATAGTGATTTTTAAAACATTTAATATTTGAGAAGCTAATTTAGTGTTTTAGATCACAACAATAGCATTTACTTTGCTAGCTTATTGATAACCCAGCTTTCTAACAATTTTCATAATTTACTAGAACATACAAGTTTTATTGCACCTACAAAAATTATATGAACTTTTATGTTTTATAAAGATAATATTCTTCTATCTAGTCCCAGTTAGGCAGTTGATATTCTCATCACATCCTCTCTCCACGTCACCAGATTAACAGAACATAAAAATCTGCTTTTACAAATGTCCACTGAAGATCCCTCCTAAAGAGACGTGCTCATGAAAATAAACAAATGGAGTATGAAAAGAAGGAAAATATGTGTCTTAATTTCATTACACCCATTAACCTATTTTCATCATGTGTCTGATATTAAATTTTTTTAAAGTGTGTCCTGAATTATTTTAAATCTCAGGTTTTTGGATTACAGTTCTCCATTTTTCAAATGAGAACAATAAGCCTAGCAACCTGTCCAAATTGTTATATCTTTCAAAATGTGTTTGGTATTCTGAGGAGGTAGTATATACTTGGAGTTCCTGTCTTATTACAAAAATGCTTTTGAGATTTCCTTTACTGAATAAATAGTTGCATGGTTTACATTTGTACATACTCACTTTCAATATCGGAATTCCAATATAAAAAGAACCCATCCCAAAACTCTTTTAATAAATTTGAAGGGTACTGTATAATAAAAATCTTAAGCCTTAGATTTTTTCCCCTATAATCTTTTGTTAGTGAAAATGCTACACGGTCTCAATATCCTTTATAATAGACACTTAGTTCACACTCCCTGTTCCACCTGAGTAGCTCAGTATTCAGTTCTCATATTTTCCAGGGAGAAAGAAATACTCAGAAGTTAAGTGACATGAGGTAACACAGAAAATGGCTGGGTCAAAACTAGAATTTATAATTTTTAATTCTAATACCCAGAGTATTCAAGTCATAGTCCTGAAAATTACTCTTTCCCAGTAATAAATGTCAACTTTACTATATATCTGAAGTGTAAAATGAAATCTGCTATAGAATTCCATTAACCATTTTAACTAGAAAATTGGAAACCACAATCCGGGAGGACAGGAATATCAAAACTGTAGATAATTTTTTTACAAACTGCAAACAACTTAATCAAACCAACAGGGCAGGTAAGGCAATTCTGTTATTTAATAACAACCCTCAGCTGTTTAAAATAACCATCTTAATAATCAATACCATGTTGAGACTTTCACCTAGCATTTATTTTAAGGAGCGTCTTGTTTTGAACAATTATTTTAAATCCTAGTAAACTGAAGAATTAATTAGCAAGCACTGAGGCTCAGCAAACTAATGCTTTAGTCTGTCCAACCATCTGCTCAGGAGCACCCTTCTCAAATCTTGGCATTACAGTGAGTGGGGGAACACAGAACTTTCAATGCTTATGGTGGTAGACAAGTTGCTCCTCAGTACTTAACCATCCATCTTCCAAATAATCATGAAGAAACCCATCTCAGGAATAAGCTCTTAAAAGTTCTGCCTCCTTTTGCACTTATGGTCAGAATGTCAGGGGCTTCTCTGGTGGCTCAGACAGTAAAGAATCTGCCTATAATGCAGGAGATCGGGATTCAGTTCCTGGGTTGGGAAGATTTCCTGAAGAGGGGAATGGCTACCCACTCCAGTATTTTGCATGGAGAATTCATGGACAGAGGAGCCCATGAGATCGCAGAGAGTTGGACACGACTGAGTGGTTAACACTTTCACCTTCACTTCTTCAGAGCATCAGGAAGGCCAACGTTTCTTTAAGGGTAAGGAACTGGTTAAAAATGACTTCAATACCCAATCAGGAATGTTCCTTTCAAAACAGGTACTGTAGGAAGTTCTAGTCTTAATCCAATGATTCTTCCATTCAGATCACTTTTTAAATTCCATTTTTTGGAATTTTGTTTTGCATATTCCCAAACAGTTGGAAAGAATGCTAATCTCTTTAATACTGTTAAACATTTCCAGTAAAAGTTATATAATTATAAACCAAAGTTTGTTTTATTGTTTTATAGTTTGTAAATTGACTCAGGAGGCTCAAAATTGGAGTTAAAAAAATTGGTTCAGGGATGGGCACCAGACTCAAGTCTGAGACTCTATTCTAGGACTTCAGCTGAAACTGCCTTTTTTTTTTAAGGGTTATTAAGTTAAAATTATAAATTTGTAACTGCTAGGAACCATTATATGGGGAGATCGTCCTGAGGATGAAGTCAGTGCAGAGTAAGGCAGAGCTAAAAGATGAAGAAAGAATCCTGATGACCTTTGAGCAGCTAGATCCAGCTCCACCCAAAGCCAGGCTCCTGAAGTTTTCAGTTATATGAGCCATTAATTCTTTTTTTAAACCCACTTAAGTGTGTCTCCTTATGTAATGGATTCAGTCAAGAAAAAAAAAAGAAATAGGAAATGTAACAGCTTCTACATACATGTAACAGCTTCTACATACGTGTGACTACAAACATGTGACTTCTGTTCTGCCCACTTATGTCATTAGTTTCAGTTTGACATCTTTAATCGTGTATATTTCATTTTTCAATTTCATAGCTACACAAAGTATTTTTAATTTCAGGTCTACTTTACAAAGCTGGATATTCAGTGGTAGGGGTAGGGAGGAAAAGGTAGGTAATCATAAAGATATATCCAAGTTGGCAATGTTACCATCAGAGGCTACGAGAATTTAAACCAGAAATCAGCCTGACATCTTTTATCTTCCCTATGTGTTATGGCCTTCCCTTTGCCAATCAAATTAACAGCTCTTTGAGTCTTTCTGGCAGGATATTTCCTGGGCTATCATGAAAAAACACTCCTAGTCTATCATATCTCAGCACAGTAAACCCATTGCAGGCTGTTTTTCTCTAAAAATCTGATCAATACATCTGTTTCCCCAGGGGTAGAGAAAGAACAAACAGCAAGTCCTGATAAAGCTTCTCTGGCATTGCTCATTTCCTCAAAGGCTATACATGGCACACACTTATTGCTTTCGTCCTTTGCTATTAATAAGACTTCTTGAGGAAACACTAAAAGCTCTAATTCCATCCAGATGCAAGCAGTATGCAGCACCAGCACCTCACCCCTGATGTTCTGGCAAAATTACCGAGCGCACTTCATGACTCATACAGTCTCAAGCTTCCCTTTCTGTCCTCAAGTGAGACCAGGAAATTTTGGAGCAGGTTGCTTTTTGGAAACTGACTTTTCAGCTACTGTAACTCATATCATGGCTCTGCAATATATTTTCTCTCCTCGCAGAGAAAAGTAGCTAGCATTAAAGAATTAGCTCTGGAGTTCAGTTCCACATTCTTAAAGTCCCTCCAGTGCCACTCCTTACAAACATGGAGCTTTTTCAGAATATTTGCAAACAAATCCTTCGCTCCAGATTCTGAAGTACCACCACTTCACACATTGTTGTTGTTATTGTTTAGCTGCTAAGTAGTGTTCGACTCTTTTGCAACCCCTTGGGTTGCAGCCGGTCAGGCTCCTCTGCCCAGGGGATTCTCCAGGCAAGATATACTGGAGTGGGTCGCCATTTCTGCCTGCAAGGGGATCTTCCCTACCTAGGAATGGAACCCTTGTCTTCTGTGTCTCCTGCATTGGCAGGCAGATTCTTTACCACTGAGAGAAGAGTCTAAAAAACATTATTCTGTCAGGCTTGATGCAGAGAAATGAGCATGTGTCAGGCAGTGTCTTTTGTGTTGAACCAAATCCTCAAGATGCAATGCAATGATGAGCCTATGATTTCCATCTGTTCCTTTTTCAGCAGGAAACTGTCTCCTGGTGCCCAGTGGCTCAGTGAAACTTGCCCCCTGTCATTTCTCCCACTGTTCCATTTCAGTCGTATTCTGGAGGGGACGTGCTTCTGAGAGGCAAGAGCTTTGGCAGCTTTACTAAAATTTCCAAGAAGTGTATTCTGGAATACTTGTGATAGAAAGTTTAGGAACAACTATTTCAACCTTTAGAACTTCTTATATGAAGAGCTAACTACATCCCACTCCACCTGCTCCACGTAAGGTAACTTAAAGAGAAATATCTATTCAGAGGTAAAATAAGTGTACGGGAAACTACTTCTGCTCCAGAGTAATCACGGGCTATTTGAACAAGATTATGGACAAGAGGACCCTGGTGGGATACAGTCCATAGGATCAAAAAGAGTTGAACGTGACTGAAGCGACTTAGCAGGAACAAACACACAGAGCTACCAGAAGGAGGCAGAAACCCCTGGAAAGTTTGAAAAGGTCAGGGCTTTTCCAGAACAGCTTTTTCCCTACTAAGTATATTTTGGGGAGGGTAAGTAAGAGATGGGGAAAGGTAAAAGTTTTACTAAAAGATGTTGATACAAAATGTTCTTAAAGAAAGCACCGCTTAGTCAAAAAGCTGCTGCTGCTTCTTGCTGCTGTCGTGTCCGACTCTGTGTGACCCCAGAGACTGCAGCCCACCAGGCTCCCCCGTCCTTGGGATTCTCTTGAATTCATTTCAAATAAAGCTCTCAGTTTAAAAGCTTTGAAAGTCAACTATACATATCCCACTAATAGTTAGTTTGAGTTTTCTTTTGTCATTATATAATTTCCAACTTTGAGGAAGATAATAGTATGTATAGATAGCATTCATGAATTATGCAAATCAAAAATATAATAGACCTTTAGTTGCAATGTTCATGTCACCACATAGAATGACTAATTTTTCAAATTAGTAAAGGAAGTTAGAACTGTGATTCAGTGAGTGGATCACCCTAATGAATGAAAATAAAATTTATGCTTCTCCCAGATGGGCTGTATTTTATTTTTAAAATATTTATTAAGGTTTATTAGTTTTGCGCTGTTTTCTTAATAGTTATTCCCCATATGTGTTTCAACTATTCAGTATGTTATAGTGTTTCTACACGCACAATCTAATATTGAGTCAGAGAAGAAATGGATCTTAATGGATCATAAAGATCTGCAAACAGTACAGTATATTCTGATCCACTCAGTAGTACAAGTAGTTCACCAGCCTTGAGAACCATTTCAATATTTAACACAACCTTCAAGGCAGAAAAATAGCTCTGCACTCCTAATCTAATTACCAATGTTGTTGTTCAGTTGTAAGTCGTGTGCAGCTCTTTGTGACACTATGGACGGTAGCCCACCAGGCTCCTCTGTCCATGGGATTTTCCAAGCAAGAATACTGGGATAGGTTGCCATTTCCTTCTCCAGGGGATCATCCTGGTCCGTGGATCGAACCCATGTCTCCTGCTTTGGCAGGTGAATTCTTTACCAGTGAGCCAACAGGGAAGCCTAATTTCCACCTAGGCTTCAGCAATACGTGAACCGTGAACTTCCAGATGTTCAAGCTGGTTTTAGAAAAGGCAGAGGAACCAGAGATCAAATTGCCAACATCCGCTGGATCATCGAAAAAGCAAGAGAGTTCCAGAAAAACATCTATTTCTGCTTTATTGACTGTGCCAAAGTCTTTGACTGTGTGGATCACAATAAACTGTGGAAAATTCTGANCACCTGAGAGTCAGACCTCCTTGCTGTCCTGGGTTAGTGCTGCACGGAGTGAGGAGACTGGGCTTCACTGTCGACAAGAGACAGGCATACGAGTAGCTGACATTCATAGAAGACTTCTACCTCCCTCACACCTCCTGGAAGTTCCTGGCAGTGAAACTGAACCAGTTTTCTTCTAATACCTCTTTAATTTTAATTTTGTTGTTGTTCAGTTGCTCAGTTGCGTCTGACTCTTTGCAACTCCATGGACTGTAGCCTGCCAGGCTCCTTCGTCCATAGGATTTTTCAGCCAAGAACACTGGAGTGGGTTGCCATTTCCTACTCCAGGGCATCTTCCTGGTCCAGGGATTGAACCTGCATCTCTTGCAACACTTGCATTGGCAGGCAGAGTCTTTACCACTGAACCACCAGGGAAGTCCCTTTAATTTTTTAAAAATATTTTTATTTGCTGTGTTGGGTCTTTTTAAAAGTAATTTTAAATTTTTATTTATTCATTTCTGGCTGTGTTGGATCTTTGTTGTTGCATGGACTTTTCTCTAGTTGTGGCAAGTGAGGGCTGCTGTTAGATGCAGCATGCAGCTTTCTCATTGGGGTGCCTTCTCTTGTGTGGTGCATAGGTTCTAGGGTGAGAGGGCTTTAGGAGTTGTGGTTCCCAGGATCTAGGGCACCGGTTCAATATGTGGTGCACGGGCTCACTTGCTCCGTAGCACGTGGGGTCTTCTTGGATCAGGGATTGAACCCATGTCTCCTGCATTGGCAGGTGGGTTTTTGTTGTTGTTGTTGTTGTTGTTGTTGTTTTTAACTACTGAGCCATCAGGAAAGCTCCTTCCCCCTTAACCTTAATAACTGCCTATAAATATGGTTTCTAGCAACCTAGTTCAGTCTGGTTGTTCCTGTCTGTCCACATTTCCTGAGATTCTGAGTGTTTACCTTGTCTTCTAAGTATGCAACTCTTCCGCAAAACCAAATCAATTCTGGGACATCCCTGGTGGTCCAGTGGGTAAGAATCCATCTGCCAATGCAGGGCACATGGGTGTAATCCCTGAGCTGCAAAGATTCCACACGCCACAGGGCAACGAAGCCTGTGCACCACAGCTACCCATCCAAGATCTAGAGCCAGTGTTCTGCAACAAGAGAAGCCACCTCAGTGAGACCCACACACAGCAAAGAAGACACAACACAACCAAAAATAAATAAATTTTAAAAAGAAACAAATCAAATTCTGGGAGTTTCTTGGTGGTTCAATGGTTAGGACTCGGTGCTTTCACTGCTGTGGGTCAGGGTTCAATCCCTGATCAGAGAGATAAGAACCTGCAAGCCGCCTGTTGCAGACAAAAAAACACAAAAACAAACAAAAAATGCTTTCAACAAGCTCCTGAAAGTAACATTGCTGGTAGCTGCCATTTTTTCCTTAATTCCTATTTGGGCAGATATTAATAGCACTTCTTTTCCATGCTTTGTTTCTAATCCTTTGAAAAGTTTGCAAAGTAGANCCCCTCAAGAAGAAAATGGCTACCCATTTTTGCCTGGAGAATCCCATGGACAGAAAAGCCTGACAGGCTACAGTCCATGGGGTCGCAAAGAGTTGGACATGACTGAGCTGCTAAGCTTTCACTCTTTTTTCTTCACAATTACCTTATCCCACAACCAAACTCGCTTCAAAACACTTACTGCAATCTGTAGTTTTCCTTTATTTTTAATCTTGATTAACTCCCACACTAGAAAGTCTGTTTTCACGTAATGTACATACAGCACAAAGCACTGCCCAGTGAGCAAGAATTGTTTATCGAATTCATTAAATCAATCCATTAAGTCATAATTGTCAGAATTGGAGGCTAAGCTACCAGTAAGATTTTCCCCCATCAGCTAAGAATTATGTTTGCTCTTCTCTAACAAGAGAGACATTAATTGGAGCATAGTCTTCGTCTCTGCCCTTGGGCAGTTAATTCTTATTTGCTCAGCGGTGAAGACTCAAGGACACATGGAAAGGAGAGGAGGGGATCATGTTAAAGGGGAGACATATGGATCTCCTTGAGATCAAAGATGGATTATTTTGATTAGTAGATTCTGTGCTACTTAAATTTGTCATGAAAGTCACTTTAGAGTTGCTTTCTTTGAAGAGGTGAGTTTTGTTGGAAGAGTATGTAGGAGAAAGGTGATATCAAATGCAGAAGAGGATTTCGCTTCCACCATACAGGGCCATGTGGAGGCTCATGAGGAGGTGGTGATATTCAGGGAGAGTGGGAGTGGTGAGCAGTGTGATTTGAGAGTGGAGGTAGCAAATGTGGGAAGAGGAGGAAATGACAGCACTTAGCTGAACAGTGGGCTTAACAATCTGGCAGTAAACAGGGAGCTAACAAGGCCCACCTGGAGCGGTTAGCGACAAAAAAGACATTTGTAGCTCACCAAGAAGACTTAATTGAGGAGAAAATAATATGATGTTTGGCTAGCATGAGACTCATGCTGTATCTTGGACCCAAGTTCTTTTGGAATTTTGAAGTGGGCAAGAAATGACTGACATGTTTGTGCTTCTGGACTGAAAACGTCTTTCTTTGGTGATATTTTAGCATCCGTGCCAGCATCATTGTTATTTGCTCCATAGTGATTTTGTCTTGACATGCATGTTTCTTAATGTGAGACGTTTTGTTACTACTATCTTCCTTATTAAAATTATTTTATTTTCTGCTTTGATAAACTTCTTGGCACAGATGTACTTTTTGATGCTAATCATAGATTTGTTCCTTTTAACTTTTTATTTTCAGTCTTTTCTATGATAGTTCAACTTTGCTCGGTTCTTTTTGCTGTATACTTACAGAAAACCTGTCTTCCGTTTTTAGTCATAAAGGATTCGTTCACCTTAGAGATTCCAACATGCTTTTTTTTTTTTTTAAGCCTACAGTCCATCTGTTACCATCTCCTCTGATATTAAATTGTATTACCCTTTGTTGTTTCCTCCAACTTTTGGCAGAAGAGACTGTTTTCCAATAAGCCCACTTATCGCATATGACAAGAAATGTATCAAGTTTTTTATCAGCTTTCAATGTAGACGAATCATTAAGCATGCCCCCAAATGTTTACATTTACCATTTGTTTATGTCACTGATGCAGTGGGTAGGGTGGGGGAGTTATCTACTGAACTATAATAAATTACCCCAAATTTAGCAGCTTTAAATGGCATATATTCATTATCTCACAGTTTTGGCGGGTTAGAAGTCTGGACCCAGTTTAGCTGGGCCTTCTCCTCAGGGTCTCACTAAGCTGCAATCAAGGTGTCGCCCAAGCTTCTTTCTTTCTGGAGCTCAAGGCCGTTTTCCAAGCTCTTGTGGTTCCTGGCAGAATTCCATTTCTTGCAGCTATAGGACCAACGTCCACTTCACTAGCTGTTAGCAGGGCTGCTTCATGTATACCTCCCTGCCACGTGTCCCTCTCACATGACAACTTTCACCTGTTCCAGGGCAGCAGGAGAACCTCGCTCCATTCTGATAAGGCAGAGTCTGACATAACCTAAAATCACAAGAGCAACTATCCCCATCCCCTTTGTGACACATCACTTTTGCTGCATCAGTAAGAGCTATTCCTTTCAGTAGTAATGTGCGGCTTCTCCCTCTCCCCTCTGGGTTGGGTCACAAGAGGCCTACAAGAGATACAAGACTTCCATAACCATCGTCATTCTTTGGACTGAACTGTATCCCCCTAAAATCCTATGTCAAAGCCCTCATCCCTAAATATGATCGTACTTGGGGACAGGGATGAGGTCATAAGTGTGGGGCCCCGATATAACATAACATAACTAGTCTCCTTAAAAGAAAGGACCCTGAGAGCACGTTCTCTCTCACTCCCTCTCCCTTCTCTCTTTCCCATGTGAGGACACAGCAAGAAAGTAGCCATCTGCTAGCTGGGAAAAGAGCTCTCACCAGGAACAAGTTCTGCAGGAAGCTTGAACTTACGGGTTCCAGAACTGGGAGAAAATAAATGTTTGTTGTTTAGGCCAACTAATCTATGGTATTCTTATTATGGCCACCTGAGCAAACTAAAATGTGTCAGTAACAGGGCCACCCTCCCCCCACCTCCGTGGCAGTGGAGGCCATTTGGGGAGCAATATTGAGGCACGGCTGTCCCATCTAGTCCTGGGGCATCAGAAGAGGACTCACAGGAAGCCAGAACTCCCAATCCCACTCAGTGGTAATGAGAAATCCTTCCACCATGAAGTGAAAAAAAGAAAATAGAAAGATTCAGCAAAGGAATTGAAAATCTTGGCAAAAAATAAATAAGTAAGAAACAAATGGAAATTATCAAGCCAAAACAAATTAAAACAAGTGGGAAAAAAGACTCCAGTGATGGAGTCAACAGTAAAACAGAGAAGACAGAGGACAGAGTCAGTGAACTTGAATGTAGAGTCATATAAATAATCAATCTAAACTGCTAGAAGACTATACTGAAAAATTTTTAAGTGAACAGAGCCTCAAAAATCTGTGAGACTCTAAAAAAATATTTAGTATTCATATTATTCAAGTTCTGAAGAAGGAAAGAAAACGAGGATTTCCAGCAATAATGCTGAAACACTTCCAAATTTTGGCAAAATACCTAAACCTACAGGAAGCTGAGCAACCCCCAAACAAACAAACAGAACCGCCCCCCCCAAAAAAATTGGTGTAAAGACACTTGATAGTCAAGCTTTTGAAAACTAAAAGGAAATAAAAACTCTTGAAAGCAACGAGACAACGTTATACATAGGAAAAATGCATTTTAAAAGACAGAGAATTCTCATGAGAAACCATGGAGGCATAAAAAGTGGCCTAATATTTTTTAAGCTGTAAAACCAAAATCCTATGCTCAGCAAAAATTTTCTTTGGGAAAGGGACTTCATTTGTGGCCCAGGGGTTAAGAATCTGCCTTCCAATGTAGGGGATATGGTTCGATCCCTGGCTCAGGAACTAAGATCCCACAAGCCACAGGGCAACAAAACCTGTGTGCCACTAGAGAAGTCTGCATGCCACAATAAACACCCATCACAGCCAAAAAAGAAAAAATACAAGAAATGAAGGGAAAATAAAAAAATTTTCAGAATAAGGAAAATAAAGGAACTTGTCACAGGAAGTTTTGCTTTAATAAATGGCTGAAGGAAGCTCTTTAAACAAAAGAAATGGTAAAAGAAAGAATATTAGAATTTCAGAAAGGAGGAATCACGGAAAGAGTAAAGATATGGTAAATATAAAAGATATTCCTTCTCCTTTTGGGTCTTCTAAATTATAGTTGATGGTAGAAGCTAAAATTATAACACTGTCTGACTTGTTTCGTAGTGTATGTAGAGGAAAAATTTAAAGTTACCTTATAAGGAATAAGGAATGTAGAGGGAATGTAAAGGGAAAGTAAGATTTCTACACTTCATTCAAACTAGGACAACGTCAAGGCTGTGATAAATTATGTATATACAATCCAACTTCCTATTTCACAGGTTATACATCTATGTCTCACCATTTTATATTAGGGACTTGGGCATCCTCATGAGAAGAGTTGACTCATTGGAAAAGACTCTGATGCTGGGAGGGATTGGGGGCAGGAGAAGGGGACGACAGAGGATAAGATGGCTGGATGGCATCACCAACTCGATGGACGTGAGTCTGAGTGAACTCCGGGAGTTGATGATGGACAGGGAGGCCTGGCGTGCTGTGATTCACGGGGTCGCAAAGAGTCGGACACGACTGAGTGACTGAACTGAACTGAGCATCCACAAGTTTTGATGCCTGTGAGGTTCTGGGACTGATATCTTATGGATACTGAGGGTGAATGTATATATAATGCAATACGCAGTGCTGTGACGTGCTTAGTCACTCAGTTGTTTGACTCTTTGCGACCCCAAGGAGCCTGCCAGGCTCCTTTGTCCATGGGGATTCTCCAGGTAAGAACACTGGAGTGGGTTACCATGCCCTCCTCCAAGGGATCTTCCCAACCCAGAGACTGAACCCAGGTCTCCCTCATTCGCGGATTGTTTATGGTCTGAGCCACCAGGGAAGCCCATAGAGCAATCACTGAAAAAGCTACACATAAAGATACATTTTTTTCCCCAGGTGGTGCTAGTGGTAAAGAACCTGCATGTCAATGCAGGAGATTTAAGAGTCACAAGTTCGATCCCTGATGGGGAAGATCCCCTGGAGGTGGGCATGGCAAATCACTCCAGCTGGACATGATTAAAGCAACCTAGCAGGCAAACTGTCACTAAAAAATACTACAGATAAATCAAAATGGAATTCATTTGCAATAACCTTGATAGACCTTGAGGTCCTTACGCTAAGTGAAAAAAGTCAGATGAAGCTAATCTCAAAAGGTCACATACTGCATATTTCCATTTATATAGCATTCTCAAAATGAAAAAAAATTTTGAAGATGTAGAACAGGTTAATGATTGACAGGGGTTATGAATGGTGGGATGGGATGTGTGTGACTATAAATAGCACAAAGGAGATCTTGGTGGTGATGGAATATCTCTGTATCTTGATTGTGATAGTGGCTATACAAATCTAAACATGAGATAAAATGACATAGAAATATATAAGCATATTATGATAGTGTCAATTTCCTGGTTTTGATATTGTACTGTATATAAGAGATAATCAATGGGGAAAATTGGGTAAAAGATATAGTAGAGCTCCCTGTATTGTTATTATACTGTACATATACATATACACTTACTATATTGTATATGTATAAACTCCTTGCTAGCAAGTTGCTGTGACCCTACAATTTTTCAAAATAAAAAGTTTTTTGTTTCAAGATTATTTATTTTTGGCTGTGCTAGATCTCTGTTGCTGCATGCAGGCTTTTCTCTAGTTGTGGAGAGCAGGGGGCTGCTCTCCAGTGCGGTGCCCAGCTTTCTCACTGTGGTGGCTTCTCTGGTTTCACGGCCCAGGCTCTGGGGTGTGCAGGCTTCAGTTGCACATGGCTCAGTAGCTGTGGCTTGCAAGATAGTTACTCCATGGTATATGGGATTTTAGTTCTCTGATCAGGGACTGAACTCGAGTAACCTGCATTGGCAGGCAGATTCTCAACTACTGGACCGCCAGGGAAGGCCCCAAATAAAAATTTTAAAAACTGGATATAGATGTGTGTGTGTGTGTGTGTTTGTGGGTGTCTGCACGCGTGCATGCTCAGTTGTGTCTGACTGTTTGCAACCCCGTGGATAGCAGCCCACCAGGCTCCTCTGTCCATGGGATTTTCTAGGCAAAAATATTGGAGTGGGTTGCCGTCCCCTTCTCCAGGGGATCTTCCCAACACAGGGATCAAACCCGTGTCTCCTGCATTGGCAGGTGGATTCTTCACAGCTGAGCCACCTGGGAAGCCCCTGTGTGTGTCTACTTCCCGGTAAAACAGCTGCATCTATCAGGTACTCTGTTTAGTTTGTTTCTTTTTTTAGCAAATTTTAAAGCCATTAACTTAGGATAAGAATATTTACATATTGCTGTCACAATACTGAATCTATGTACTGGTGGGATGATCTTGAGTAAACTCCCTGAACTTTTTTTTAGTTGTAAAATTAGGATAATCATACTTACTTCACATGCCTACAGGATTTTTCTAAGGGTCAAATAAGGTTACATATGGAAAACCACTGAACCCTCTATCTGATAAATGATAGACACTCAAGAAGCAACTTCTTTCCTTCCTTCTTGCTTTCCTTTCACTTTGTATTCCACTACTTTTTAAGTTTTTATTTCCAAGGGGGGTTTCAAGTACTATTCTTACTCCAATAGATGGATATATTTAATATAAAAAATATGGATAAAAGAAATTAAAGACCTTTGTAGAAACATTGATTCCAAGTCCAAGACAGGAAATGACTGGAATATCTTTTTGTGCCATAAGGTAAGAAAACTCTCAAGGACTAATACTGTCTCTTATACACATCTCTTGTTTCGTAGTGTATGTAGAGGAAAAATTTAAAGTTACCTTATAAGGAATAAGGAATGTAGAGGGAATGTAAAGGGAAAGTAAGATTTCTACACTTCATTCAAACTAGGACAACGTCAAGGCTGTGATAAATTATGTATATACAATCCAACTTCCTATTTCACAGGTTATACATCTATGTCTCACCATTTTATATTAGGGACTTGGGCATCCTCATGAGAAGAGTTGACTCATTGGAAAAGACTCTGATGCTGGGAGGGATTGGGGGCAGGAGAAGGGGACGACAGAGGATAAGATGGCTGGATGGCATCACCAACTCGATGGACGTGAGTCTGAGTGAACTCCGGGAGTTGATGATGGACAGGGAGGCCTGGCGNCACAGAACACCAAGCTGGGCTCCCTGAGTTATATAGCAACTTCCTACTAGCTATTTATTTTACACATGAGAGTGTATACATGTCAATGCTACTTTCTCCACTCATTCCACTCCATTCCTTCCCTGCAAAGAGGTTCATCAGTACCATTTTTCTAAATTTCCTATACATGCATCAATATACGAAGAACCTAGAGCTTGCTATACAGAGTGAAGTAAGCACCTAGTTTTGTTAGTGACCAGAAGAACCATCACATTCTTACTATTTCACAGGCTTTGCATTTAAATCCTATGCCAGAAGGCTTCTTTAAAGTCACAGTTTTCTTTCTGGAACACTTAATTGGGTTGAATTTTAAAAAGTCTGCATGCTTGTCCTTTTTCCCCAAGACATTTTATTAACTCTCATCTTGAAGGTTGGTTACATTATTTCCCCTATTATTTTCTTTGATAAAGTTTCCCTTTCCAGGCTCTCAAGAGTGTTTTGGTCTTTTAGGATTAAAATGTAGACATCTGTCTCCTTTCATTGCAATCAATAATCAGTGTGCTCCTCCATTTTTCCTGCTATATTTCTTACAACCTATTCTGAACCACCTCCTTTAAGACATATGCGCTGGCTCCAGGCCAACACCCTTCTGTCTGTATGTGGGTGTAGCTCAGGGCTAGACGTTTGCCAGTCAGCACTGTGGATTTTATATAATGACCCTGAAGCCCATAGACATTTGTAGGTCAGGTCAGTTGTCCTTATACAGCTACCTGGAGGGGATTGGTTTCAGGACTCCCTATGATACCAAAAGCCACAGATGCTCAAGTCCCTACATAAAATGGCATCGTTTTTGTTTATAACCTTCATACACCTTCTTGTGTGCTTTAAATCATCTTTAGAGTACCTATATATCTAAAATAATGTAAATGTTATGTAAATAGTTGCCAAGAAGTGGCAAACTCAAGTTTTGCTTTTAGGAAATTTTGGAATTTTTTTCTTTGAATATTTTTGCTCTGAGTTTGATTGAATCCTCAGATGTGAAACCCTCAGAATCAACTGTAATCATTTTGAAAGATCTAGAAGAGAAATGACATTCATGGAGAAAGCAAAGAGGAACAAGAATGTTACCCAAGATTCCAGTTTGTACAAAGTAGAAGGGAACAAGGCTTCCCTGGTGGCGCAGTGGTAAAGAATCCACTTGCCAAGGCAGGAGATACAGGAGACACAGGTTTGATCCCTGGGTCAGGAAGATCCCCTGGAGAAGGAAATGGCAACTTGCTCCAGTATTCTTGCCTGAAAGAAATCCCATGGACAGAGAAGCCTGGTGGGCTACAGTCCGTGAGGTTGCAAGGAGTAGGACGCGACTGAGAGACAGAGCACAGAAGGGAACAGAACATGGAATGTACATCCTCATAGATACACTTAAGAACTTGCTTTAGGCGATTTTAGCCTTCCCTTGCCCTTCAAGATTCATCCCTTGTCTTTTCTAGATCATCCTGGGAGATAAACCCAAACACAGTACCTTACCTCAAAGCTTGCCTCCTGCCTTCCCTCCCAGCCCTTTAGGTCATCACACTAAATGCTCGGCTGGGCTCCCTGTGTTAGTTAGCACCTTGCCACCATCTCTTTACATATGAGAGTGTATATGGGTCCATGCTGCTTTCTCAATACCTTCCCCACTGTGCCCACAGGTCTGTTCTCTACTAAGTTCATCAGCACCATTTCTCTAGATTCCACATATGTGCATTAAGATGCATAAATTAATACACATTCCTCTAGATTCCACATATATGCATCAAGATGTATAAATACACATTTTTCTAGATTCCACATATATGCATTAAGATGCATAAATTAATACACATTTTTCTAGATTCCACATATATGCATCAAGATACTTGTTTTTCTCTTTCTGACTTGTTCAGTCGCTCAGTCATGTCCAACTCTCTGTGACCCCATGGACTGCAGCATGCCAGGCCTCCCTGTCCTTCAAGTAGGTGATGCCATCCAACCAGTCTTTCTGACGAATTTCACTCTGTATAAGAGGCTCTAAGTTCATCCACCTCACTACAACTGGCTCAAACTTGTTCCTGTTTTGGCTAAGCAATATTTCATTGTATAAATGTACCACTACTTCTTTATCCATTCATCTGCCGATGGACATCTAGATTGCTTCCATGTCCTGGCTATTGTAAAGAGTGCTGCAACGAACATTGCATAACCTACTGTTTTTCTGTACTTGTCCCCAGAAATAAACTCTGACTATAAAGTTATAGATCAGGGGTTGAGGGTAGGGTCTACCAATATTGGATACTTGGAAATAGAAATTTAAGGATTTAGTTGAATTTCATATACAGTCAAAACAAATTTCTTAAATTTACTCCTAGTGTTAAAGCAAGGAAAACTCCTCATCCATTTAGATAAAACTATCATATGATGTTCTAATCTGGGCCAAGATCTAATTTGGTCCAGATGGAGCAGAAGCACATGCTAAGGAAAGAAAAAAGACTGTTTAATTTCTATTTCTTTGCTGAAAATGGAGTTGTTTTTTGTTTTTTTTTTAAGCCTTCTAATTAACGCAGGACTAGAACAATGCCTGGTTCACATCAAGCACTCCATTAATTATTGCTGTTGTTTAGATGCTCAGTCATGTCCAACTCTTTGTGACCCCATAGACTGAAGACTGCCAGGCTCCTCTGTCCATGGGATTTTCCAGGTGAGAATACTGGAGTGGGTTGCTATTTCCTTCTCCAGGGGATCTTCCCAACCCAAGGATCAGATCCTCGTTTCCTGCACTGGGAGGCAGATTCGTTACCACTGAGCCACCAGGGAAGCTCACTCCATTAATTAATAGTACATAAAAGGTTTTGCTTCTGAAGGGACCTCCTCCAGGACAATTCAGTATTTTCAACCTCATACAGGCTGTCTCTTTTTGAAAAGGTTTTTTCGAAAAGGTCTTGAGACCTTTATTTTTCCTACGGTTCAGTAACCATAGTTTCCAAAACCCAAGCTGCTGCTCTGCTAGGTAATTAGTATCCTCAGATACTTGAAATTTCTACTTAGAAAAATGCTAACGATGTGATCTCTGAATCAAAACTCGGGCAACTCAAGGAAACATATATACCTGAACATCTCATGTTTAGAAAAATAATTATTAACAGTAATACTAGCCAAGACTTACCCTGCCCTGTGTCCTAAGGCCTCTGGGTAAGTTACGTGTATTTCTTAACCCATTTAATCCTCACAACACTCTTACGACCTAACACCATTCTTGTTCCCACTTTGTAGGTGAGAAAACTGAGGTGCAGACAAGTTTCCCCAAGTCATGCAGTACATGGAGATGGGAAGCTGGGCAGTTTGACAGCACAAATACAAACCTCCCGGAAACTGCATCAGAATACCATGTTAAATCACCCGATTGCCTCCTGTGTTTTTGAGGAAAACAGGAGGTTGGAGCAGTTTCCTTTTCTCATTTCTGTCTGCTTTGATTACTTTCTGGATGAGTTCTGATTTCTACTTCTCCTGCTCCCAGGACCTGGGGCCCCTCAGTTTCTGAGACAGCCCCAGAGTTACCACCTTCCACGGCTAAAATGTCAAGGTCTGGACGCTGAAGCATACACCATGCTGAAGCCAGCTTCTTTTGTAAAGTCACACTAAATTTCATTCTTGGATCTAGTTCTTCCTGGAAATAAGGGGAAAAAAAGTCATAAACCAAGATTTCTCCTAGACTGATGTGATCAAAGAAACCAAATTCAGAATTTTTTTAGAATGTTGTGCTCAGTGACCTGAAGTCCTAGGAGCATAGATTTAGAAAAGATTCCCAGCCCAAAGTCACTGCTCCAGCCCAAGTCCTCCAGCCCAAAGTCACTGCTGGCAGAACACTCCCCTCCCCACTAGCCCGTCCCACCCCAGGTGATGTTTTTTCAGCCTCAGCAGAAGTAAAGCAACATGGAATGGTGGGCTTAGAATATTGTTGTTTTTATCTTGCTGTTTTACTTTTCTGTTGAATATGAGGTATGCGGATACATAGGCAAGACTTTGTGCATCAGTGGAGAACTAGGCATTATCTACATTCTAGAGACATTATCTAGATCCCAGTGACCTGATTCTAGCCTTTTACGGCCAGGTGGGCAATTTCACAGAGCTGTACATTGTAGATAAATGAAAGAGACAGAAAATAATTCTTATCTGTAAACTTGCAAATGAATGCTGTCCAGTACAGGGGATTTCCTTCTTCCCTGTGATAGAAAAATGTGAAAGGAAGTTTCTTTGGGGTACATTTCTCGGTTGACAGTTTTCTTCTACTGTCTTCTGACTTTCATGGTGTTGAGACAATGAGTTAATAATTGTTTGATTTAGTAATTATTTCTGCCTTTGATTTAGTCATTGTCAAAGGACATGAATTTTCAATTGTGTGTCTAGAGGCCGTCATGATTTGCTCTGAGCAATACACATCTGCTCACCTAAGTCAACCTGCCAAACCCTGGTGAACACTTACAAGACAACAGGGAGGTTTAGATACAGTTTGTGGTTGTGATAATGGAATAAAGCTAAATGACACATACAGGAGTCAAAGCGTTCTCTGGCCCCAGTCAGGACCCGGGGGTCCTTCCGTGCTGACACAGCCCCAGCCTCTCTCTGGTAGCGGTGAACGGGCGGGGCCTCTGGGGCCCAGGCCTCCCAGCTACCCGCCACCTTCCTTTAGATATTTTCACTTCTGCTACCCGTGTGCCTCTTCCTCACAGGCCCTGTGACCCTGCTTATCTGCCAAAAGTGCCTCTTCTGTGACAAGTTTCTCAACTAGAGCAACATATTTCACCTCCGTCAAGGCCTAAATACAGGCAGAGAGCAAACCAAACAAGCTAGAACCATAATCATTTTTTTTTCCTTCTCAGAAAAAGCTATTCTTTTGCTATTCCTTCCTCCTTATTTCTGTGATTTGTCTATGAGTTCTGCTTCTGTTGTTTCTGAGTCATTCCGTGTATAAAGCAAAACATTTAAAATTTTTCTCCATAAGATATACTTACCAGTTACAAAATCCTACATCTTACCAAGCAAACCCATGTTTCAATTCAAAAAAGTAATAACCTTTCTCTTTATTGAGATGCCAAATAAAATTTCTCTTGAAAAAATACTCGATTTTTTTTTGTGTGTTTGCTCCTTTGATTAATAAATGAACATTGTTAACCTTGCATATTGCCCAAAATGTAAAAACACTGGAATGTTTATATAGAAATAATTGAAAAATTCTAGCTCCTTATTCACCCATGCTAATTTATTTCCCAGGAAATTAAGTGCTTTTTGGAAAATTAATATTTTAATTTGAGGTGCAAACATCAAAAACCATGACGAGATAACAACTCCTTCCGGTTCCCATAACCCCACAGCAGGGAAAGATTATTATCAGCTTTTTTTCATCTTTCCAGAAAAGTTGTATGTGTATATAAGCCAATGTAGTTATTTTTCTCCTTACTTTTACATGAATGATGAGCTATTGCATTCATTACTATTTTGTCATTTGACTTTTCTTCACTTATCAATAATTTATCATTATTTACTAAATAGTAATAATATATTTAAAGCTCTTTATCAGAATGAAAAGATATTCCTCCTGTTTTAATCTAGTTAGTATTATTACAAGTGACTATACTGGTGTCCCATAATACACTTTCCTTCTCCTCCCTTTTAATGAAGCTTAAATAGCTTCCAATCCTTTGTGCCTAGAAACTTTGCTGTAATGAAACACATTTACACAAGTCAGTTCCCAGGCATGCAAGTATATCAGTAATACATATTTCTGTCAGACAAATCTATAGTTGGAAAGATATACACATTTGTAATTTTGAAAATCCTCAATTTTCCTTCCTAGCCATGAAGACAATGTACACTCTCACCAAGAATCTTCAAGACTGCCATTGACACATTTCCAAAGAACAAATTTTATTATCACACATTTAGATTACTTTCTACTCTGAGAGGTGAAAAATGGAGCTTCATTGTACTTTTAATATGCATTTCTCTTATGAGTTAAGCACTTTTTCATATATCTGAGTCATTTATATTTTTCTTTCTCTGAATTCCCTGTTCACATTCTTTGCCCATTTTTTCCTCAGGTTTTTGACTTCTTATCAATTCATATTGGTTCTATATAAATTAGGAAAAGTAGCTTTGATGAGTTGGAAGATTTCTTCTAGATTATCAGCTGTCTTTTGGCTTTGCTTATATTGCTTTACTTTCCATGCCTAAGGTCAGTTTTATGCTGTCAATTCACTTTTTTGTGACTTCCAGATTTTCTGTTACTTTAGAAATATTTAAAGTTATAAAGTAAGTTTTACATGTTTTCTTCTGGTAGTTTTGCAGTTTCATTTTTCATATTTGCCTATTGATACATATATATTACATATTGATAGTTATTCTAGTCCAAGTTAGTTTTACCTTTGAAAAGAATAATTTCAATATTATTAAATATTCACATTTCTTCTTATATGAAATGCTATTTTTATAATAAATTCTCATATGAATTAGGCACTAATTCAACTGTCTCTTCATGCTGATTATGTTACTGTAATTAAGATTTTAAAGCTAGATTTTATTCTCTGCAAATAATTTAATCTTGTTTTCCACTTAAAAAACCATTCTATTGGTTCTTCTTTGTTAATTTCCAAATAAATTTAGAATCACCTATATTAGTTAAAAAGTTTTTTTTTTTTTCCCCCTCTGGGATAGGATTTACCATAAAATTATTTAGGAAGCCTAATGCCTTTATATGTATTCTTACTAGTCAAGAACAAGGTAGGTGACTCCATATGTTTAGGTGTTGTTAAGTAATTTTCAAAAGTGTTTTCAGGCATATTCTATATGTCTTACACACTTATTGAATTGTTAGATTAACGTAATCTTAGATATTTTATTTTTATTCTACTATAAATGTGGCCTTTTACTCACATGTATCTTCTCAATGGTGGTTGTATTACAAAAACTCTTGATTTCTATACACTTACTTTCTCTACTACTATTTGTTTTTATTTGAGTCTCTTGGATGCATATCTATAGCCTCTGGAATTGTGACAGTCTTTCCTCCTTTTCAATTTTTTTTGGTTTGTTTTACGGCATGCTGCACAGCTTGTGGGATCTTAGTTCCCAGATCAGGGGTCAAACATGGGCCCTCGGCAGTGAAAGTGCAGAGACCTAACCACCAGACCCCCAGGGAATTCCCCTTCTTTCCAATTTTTGACTTTTCATTTTTTATCTCACTGTGTTGACTAATACCTTCACTACAATAACCAAGAAGGACAACAGTGGTCATTCTTTGTTTTTGATATAATTATGTCTTAGCTTTCTCCACTAGCAGCCATGAAATTAAAAGACGCTTACTCTTTGGAGGAAAAGTTATGACCAACCTAGATAGCATATTCAAAAGCAGAGACATTACTTTGCCGACTAAGGTCCGTGTAGTCAAGGCTATGGCTTTTCCTGTGGTCATGTATGGATGTGAGAGTTGGACTGTGAAGGCTGAGCGCTGAAGAATTGATGCTTTTGAACTGGTGTTGGAGAAGAGTCTTGAGAGTCCCTTGGACTGCAAGGAGATCCAACCAGTCCATTCTGAAGGAGATCAACCCTGGGATTTCTTTGGAAGGAATGATGCTGAAGCTGAAACTCCTGTACTTTGGCCACCTCATGCGAAGAGTTGACTCACTGGAAAAAGACTTTCATGCTGGGAGGTATGGGGGCAGGAGGAGAAGGGGACCACCGAGGATGAGATGGCTAGATCGCATCACTGACTTGATGGACGTGAGTCTGAGTAAACTCCGGGTGTTGGTGATGTACAGGGAGGTCTGGCGTGCTGCGATTCATAGAGTCACAAAGAGTTGGACATGACTGAGTGACTGAACTGAACTGAACTAAAGTAAGTATGTTGATTTTTGGACTGAATTTAAATTTTTCATTTAGTGACTGAATTTTGAGATTTGGAGAAAAGTCTATTGGAAAGACAAATATTGAATCAGCATTCTTTATTCCCAGTGGCAGATTGTTCAATGGGACTGTTGTTGCAGTTTCAAAGGACATGCAAACTCAGACATTTTTCAACACATTTCATCAAAAAATTAGAAAGGCTCTTTTTTTGCACACATCTATTTTATTTAGCACAATTTCTCCCATCTAAAAATTAGATTTTCTTATTTACAAATACTTCTAGAAATCCCTAAAATGTCTACTTAGGTTTTTCTGTTTTAGGCAGACATCACACTGACATGATATTAAAACACCTCTCTGGAGTCAAGATAGTGAGTGATAAGTGATAGTTGCACAGTTGTGTCTGAATCTTTGTGACCTCATGGACTGTAGCCTGCCAGGCTCCTCTGTACATGGGATTCTCCAGGCAAGAATACTGGAGTGGGTTGCCATTTCTGTCTTCAGGAGTCACAACAGGAGAAAGTTTATTGCCTCTCCTGGGACCACTGGAAATTGGCATGAATGTCATTCCGTGGCCACACAGGAGTGTCTGAAGCTACTTCTGAGGTAGAGTTTCAACAACAAAGCTCAGCAGAGCACAAAGTGAGAAGTCATCTTGAAAAAAATTAAGTGGTGATATTAACAAATAATAGCTTGTGAATAATATTGTGTTCTCAGGAGAGAAAATGAGTCCTTACAAATGGGACCCAGTCTTACAATTTTCTCAGGGAACTGTATTTTTAAAGAAATATATTTAATGGAAGAAGGACAATGGTTCATGTGACAAAAAATGTCCATCGTGTTGCCTATTTTGGTAAAATAAAACAAATATCTATGAAAGGAACAACGTCACTTCAGTTAGTAATTCTGTTCACAGCTGGGGACCATCAACTTAAGGATGACTGGGTTTTTTTCGTGGTTTGTTTCTATACCATGTGCGTATCCTTGTAAGCGAGCAAAACCAGAATTTTCCAGTCATAGCTGTTCATTGGAGTTCCCCGACGTGGGTTGTTGAATTGAGACGATAGCCCTGGTCAGCTGCATCCAGGTCAGTTGGACACATAGATATCTAGTCCAAAGCTGAACTTTCCTGGTTTTGAAAATGTTCGTTGGAATCTAGACCTGTGAAGGGCGTTAATATATGACACTCAGTATATATGTGAGTGTGACCCGCAGAGTCCTTGCTCAGAGGCTGCAGTGGTTGACAGAGGTTAGAGCTCTGCTCATTAAACGTTCGTTGGTTCCTCTGGGTGTGGCCTATATTGATTCTGACTTGTAATAGCAGAGTTCTGTACTCTCTTTCGGCATGTGGCTGAGTAGATAATGTATATGCTTCTCAATAGGAAAATGCCAGCAATGGCTGCAAAGTAACTTCCATAAACTAAAAACTAGAGAAAAACAAATAAGAGTGAATTAGACACACGAAATATGATTGTCCTTCGTAACACACAGTGATGCTATTGATTTGCTTGGATTATGGGGTTACTGAGACCTAAGTTCTTAATACAGATCTTTTAGATTTGCATAAAATTTCCTTCTCCCCTTTTAGAAGAACCAGGTGTGAAAGGATAAGCAATGCAGTAATTAAGAGTGTGGGCTCTAGAGTCAAGGTTGCTTGTGTTAAATTCTAGCAGATACCACTGCTGCTGCTGCTAAGTCGCTTCAGTCGTGTCCGACTCTGTGCGGCCCCATAGATGGCAGCCCACCAGGCTCCCCCATCCATCAGTGGGATTTAGTGTTTTCGTTCTTTACCATTTCCCACTGATGTATGTGTCCATTTTTGGAGAATAGTGCATATGTAGTGTCTCCAGGAATGGATTATAAACACAGGTTATTTTTCACCTGCCTTATCCCCTTTATTTCGGAACCATAAGTAAAACGTGATGCTGGTCTAATTTTAAGTCTCTCAGTGCTAAAGGGAAAAGGGAAGTAGACTCGGTAAGCATGTACTCCTCCCCAGTGGCATCTTAGTAAACCTTGGTCCTAGACCATGGGAAGGAGAGGAGACATAAGGCGGGCACGGCGGTGAGTGTCACTTGATGGGGCTTTAGGAGCCAAAGCAAATGCTAACCTAGAGTGATTACTGCTCAAAATCTGCTTGATTTTACAGTTGGTAATTAAAGGAATGGCTTAGTTTAAAAGTTCCTAGCCAAGGAATTCAAGACATTAAATACTGGCAGTGGTAAGGCTGAACAAAGCCATTTCATTCTACGCTCCCCCAATTACCTGAATAGGTAAGTGGAAGTATTGCAACCTACCTGAATGCTGATTGGAAGCCCCAGTCCTCCCTGATCTACTACGATTACAGTTATAATGGTCTGAATCACCAGTGCAATGAAGGTGTTGATTCCAAACACCAGGGCATAGCGTTCCACACTCAGATTAACAGCGATCTGAAACCTGTCATTCAACACATAATAACTTTTAAAACATGAACATACATGGGATTCTTATCTTTAAAAGGCAGAGACTGAAGAGAAAGTGTCTTACTAACAGCACTTTTTGTCTAAATCTCCTCTAGTATAGACAAACAGGCAGAGCAGAGAAAAAAATATATATTTATTTAAAGGCTGAATTAAAATGTAGTTAAAGGAAATATGGCAAAATTGCTCCTATCCAATTTAATACTTTTGGAAATTAAACCTAAATGTTCTAGTTCTCATAACTTGAGAATATGGGAGGCTATCTGATCTCAGACACTGCTTCACAGTGCATTTCTTATGAAAATCAGCAACATCCAACCTAAGGAATTTTTTGGACAGTTATTCTTTTTATTGTTGACTCTATCGGCAGTTTTAAAGTTTTGTAGGTGAATTGTTCTTTGGAAGATCCAAACCATGACTGGTGGTATAACTCAGTGAATCTATAACTAACTTCTTTTTAAAAAAATAATGATATAGATTTTGAAGTCTTATTACAAAACACTTTTGAAAGGCTGGCAAATATATGATATTTGCAGTTCTTCCTTGGAATGAAGGTAAAAGGCTTTGGGTTCTGAATATTCCTAAAATGAAAAGAAATAATGTCATTCTACCTTAACAAAATACATTAAAAAAAACCTCAAGACATGAGTTTGATACATTAACCTGATTCTGTTCAGTAAAAAAAAAAAAAAAAAAGAGCATGCCACAAATTTCATCTCCTTCCTTTGTTTCATGATCTTTTCTCAGGGTCTTTATATTTCTGTTTTGTCAATTACTTATCAAGCATTTTTCACAGATTAAAACCTAAAACTTCATAAAGCTTTTGGCACTACTTCTTTTGTGTGTTTGAAATTCAAATGTTTCTTATCTCTTTCAGTGAAGCCAAATCATATTTCCTATACTCAGCTTTCTCTGCACTTAAATATGGAACCAGATTCTTTTAATCATTAAAAAAATCACTGGGATTTATAGTTTCCTGTGATTTTTACATTTACTTTTTTTTTCAGTATCCAACTTCTTATGATGGGCTGAGAATATTTTGTTTCATACAAAAGTATATGCCTGGAATTGCTCTAGCAACCAAGTGAAATTAGAGATGAAATCTCAACTTAATCACAAATCAAATTGCATCATACTATGCAAACTGGAAAACTGCTTGAAATAAAAATTATAACTGACACTGTAACATGCCTTTGGTTTATGAACTTACAAAACACTTTTCCTTGCTGACTAATATTATCAATATTCAATGGATAAACAATTGAATGAAAAGATGGCTTAACTGTGCCTAATTTAATATGAAATAGTCAACATTTAATATTGCATTGATTAAAATCCTTCCAAAGTTCTCAGTGGAATTACAGGAATACAGAAAAGAGAACATGGCATTGTCTTAGGAGTGGGAAGAAATGCTTAGTAATACTTACACTGCTATGGTGATAAGGAGCATATAGACAGTCTTGAATATCAAATAGCCAGTGTAGCATGCCCATATGTTGGTCGTGTAATGCATGAGAAATAGAGAGCCTGCATTGACAACTGAGAAGATGGCCAGAGCCAGCTCTCCCAGAAGATCCCAGTTGACTTTCACATAACCCACTGCAAAGGCTGCCAGGGCCCCTACGGAAGAAACATTAAGGAAGATCCAACGTACCCAATGAAATATTAACATGCTGTCTTAAGAATTCAGGTTTCAGGCAGTTCTGAAAGAGGAATACATTACTTTCACAATAAATCCGCCTAAATGGGGATTTATCCACTTCTCAAGCATGTTTTCCCTTGGCTACTGTCTTTAAATTTCTATTCTTTCAAACATTTAGTTGTCACAGTTTAAATTAGCATCAACTATATGCCAAACACTGTTCTGTGCATCAGGAAGGTTCTATAGGGAACAGAAAGGTTCCTAATCATCATCCCGAGTGGGGAAAAAAGATACATAAACTCAGTTGCTTAATATAACAAGCTCAAGGCAGGGATAGATAAAGATGAAGCAATTGTTCTGGCAGTACACCTAGACTGTTCATGTTTGCCTTTCTTTGTTGTTTTTCTCAGCAATACGTAACAGATACGTTGCACTGGGTAGTAAATTTCAGTCATTAGCACTAATCTTCATCTTTCTTCTAATCCTCATCCCAATATCTTTAAAATCTGGCTTAATCTACTTCAGATTTGAGGTGAACAAGTTACAGAATTTAAGAGATTGAGTAATTGACAGAAATTAGGGTTAGTAATTAGAGTTCTCTTTAAGGAAGTGAGAGGTATTTATGTTTTGAATTACTGACATCTGATTAACTTTTCCACATGTAACATAGGCAAGAACCATCACTACAAAAGAAATAAAATTACTTTTCTTCTCAGAACTTGAAATATGGAATAATTAATTTCAGTGAGCCAATTCCAAGACTGCCCTGGTTTCTAGGAGTTTAAATGTAAGTCTTCTTAAAAGGGAAACAACAGTAAAATGGATGCCACATGAAGTTTCTGAAATTTTTTTGTAAAGGAGGGTGTGGAAATCTCCTACTTCCTAGAAAATATCTTCAAAGTCTTAGCTGAATTTAAGTTTCTGTTAATCAGGATATAAATATTTATTGCAGAGTGAACTTCAAAGGCAGACTTCTCTCTGATATTAGAATCTTGACTCTCAAATACCTTCCACTTCTGATTTAAATCTCCTAAGAAAGCTAATTTTGGAAATGTGTGGTGTAGAACTTGGAATTGCTTAAAGGCCGGCACTAGCTAAATCAAATTCTTTATTAACAAAAACCCTTCCACTGAAAATCTGAAAGTCTTACTATTTCAGTTCATTTTCTAAGATAACAAAAAACCTTGTTTATATATTAATACACAATGCCCATTTTCTTTTTGATATTAAGAATAATCCTGAAAGAAAAGAGGGCGTTATTAACACTTTTCTTGATGAGAAAATGGAATTTTAGGAATCTGGTTAGAATGTAATCACTTGGTGTTAATCCTGAACTCTTGAGTTACCTGTAACACATTAAACAGAAATGTCGTGTCTCTCTTTTTCCCCCATTGCCTTCTAGTCCTAAAACAATTAATATGCCTTCTGAACAGACTTAATTTACCACTGTGGAGAATTTAGCAACAGGAGAAATGAACAGGTAAACATAATTCCGTGTTGCTTTAGAAAAGCACATGACAATTTGCAC
>SJYV01015493.1:0-20530 GCA_006410875.1 Neotragus pygmaeus | reverse complement strand
TCCCATAGAAGAATTCCAGCACCTGCATGGTGCTGACTCCTTGGCCAAACAAGAGCAGCAGCCAGCATATGATGAAGCTAATCCCCTGGAGGATGATGACTGGCTTGTAGCGGACATAATCGGTGAGGATAAAGACTGGGAGCAGTAGTGCCAGGTAAGAATAGGTCCACACGGGGAAGATCTCATTTGTGAGCTGCAGAGGTGGAAAATGGATTCTGTGACCACGAAACACTGGGAAGTGAGGAGGGTTACCTTTCTCAGACTTGTGTATTACTAAAGTGTTGAGCCATGTGGCTTGCCCAATATAAAACTTTGTATCTAATCAGATAGGGTGCTGTGCTTAGTCGCTCAGTCGTGTCTGACTCTTTGTGACCCCCATGGACTGTAACCCACAAGCTCCTCTGTCTGTGGGGAGTTTCCAGACAAGAATACTGGAGAAGGGTCCCACGCCCTCCTGCAGGGGATCTTCCCAACCCAGGGATTGAACCCAGGTCTCCTGCATTGCAGGCAGATTCTTTACCGTCTGAACCAGCAGGGAAGCCCTAAATAGATAGGGTATCTTCACATGACGAGAAAGCAGAATAGAAAACTGATTTTCAAGGAAACCCTAGGAAAGGAGAACTCTCCCACCCCCTCAAAAACCCACTTTATACATCTACATGCATTTTACTACAAGAATATATTAGCTTACCGTGCAATCGGAACTTTGTGGGTTAGTTGCCAAGTCACGTCTGACTCTTTCAAGACCCTATGGACTGTAGTCCGCCAGGCTCTTCTTATCCATGGGATTTCTGAGGCAAGAATAGTGGAGTGGGTTGCTATGTCCTTCTCCAGGGGATCTTCCCGACCCAGGGATCGAACCTACATCTTCTGTGCTGGCAGGTAGTTTCTTTTCCACTGAGCCACCAGGGAAGCCCAATGTGAATTATACTAACTGTATGCACACTGGAGTCCAGGCATACCTCATTGTATTGTGTTTTGCAGATACTGTGCTTTTTACTTTTTGTTCTTTTTATTTATTTTAACAAATTAAAGGTTTGTGGCAACCTGCATTGAGCAAGACTCTTGGTGCCATTTTTCCAGCAGCATTTGCTCATTTCATGTCTTTTTTGGTCATATTTTGGTAATTCTTGCAATATTTAAAGCTTTTCCATTGCTGTTATGTTTGTTATGGAATCTATGATCACTGATCCTTGATGTTACTATTGTAATTGTTTTGGCATTTTTTTAGCAATAAAATATTTTTCAATTAAGGTATATACTATCTTTTGGCATAATGCTATTGCATATTTAATAGTCTTTGAGTGAAAGTCATGCTCAGCTGAGACCATTACTTGCTTAGTCATGTCCGACTCTTTGCAACCCCATGGTCTGTAGCCCATCAGGTTCTTCTGTCCATGGAATTCTCTAGCAAGAATACTAGAGTGGATAATCATTCCCTTCTCCAGGGGATCTTCCTGACCCAGGGATCGAACCCAGGTCTCCTGAATTGCAGGCAGATTCTCTACTGTCTGAGCCACTAGGGATTAGTACGGTATAGACATAACTGTTTTATGCACTTGGAAATTAAAAAAAAAAATTCATGTGACTCACTTTATTGCATTGTTTGCTTTATTGTGTCTGTAGCCAAGCAATGTCTCTGAGGTATGCCTGTAAACTAGTTAAAAATTGTTCAACAGATCTGTGGGCTTTTCAGGCTATTAATAAAATACTATCCTTGTCTTGCCTGAAGATTAACAGTGCAGCTACAGTGTTAGAAGAATTCAGCAACCTTTATCTTCGTGTTGATTCACCATCATGGTAAAAAATCTTAGCCCGTGCAAGTCTGAATGAACACACACAGGAAGACAGCAGAGAGTAAATCACCCTGCAGAATTATGATGTGGGAACAAGCAACGCATTTCATCTCCTTCCTGGACAAACTGGATGGGCTTCCAACCCCGTTTCTCTTCAATTCTGTTGATTTATCTTTGTTTACTCAATTCTGGGTCTTAGCTTAATACGAGTTGTCTCGTGGATTTAGTCAGAAATGCAGGGACCTCACTGTTCATTCACAGAAAGCAGTGAAGAAGTTGCTGTCTTTGGCGCATGGTGGGTACAGGTGTAGGTCAGCCACAGCAGCCTCTCCTGTGCCCCGCTGCTTCCTCCAGCAACCTCAATGGGTTCCCGTGTCAGTGACACAGGCGGAAGTTCAGTGATTTTAAAGGCTCCTGGGACTGGGCTGCGCCTTTGTGCTCTAGCTAGTCCACAGCAGCTCCCTGGTGGCTCATATAGTAAAGAATCTGCCTGCAATGCGGGAGACCTGGGTCAGGAAGATTCCCTGTAAAAGGGCGTGGCAACCCACCCCAGTACTCTTGCCGGAGAATTCCATGGACAGAAGAGCCTGGTGGGCTACAGTCCATGGGATTGCAAAGAGTTGGCCATGACTGAGTGACTAACACTTTTTCACTAATGGTTGCAGAAGTAGAGGCTTGAGGTTCACTGGCTGCTTCTGGACCTTTGTCTGTGGTCTGCTTTGTCTTAACAGAGTCACATTCCCGTCTCGGAAACTCTGAAACAGAGCTGTCCCTAGTAAACTTGCCCTTCTGTCCTTATCGCCTCATCACCAAATAAAAAAGCATCAATGACCCTTTCAAGTGAAGCCTCACAATCTGCAGTGTCTTCTTTTTTTAATTTTTTTTTTTTTTAACTTTATTTTACTTTACAGGACGGGAGAACCAGCCTAGGGTGATTCTCCAACTGGGTCAGGGCACTTCCTTGTTATACTTATTAAAAAAAAAAAAGCAGTGGACTTTTTGAATTAGAGAATTGGAACTTCAAGGGAAGATAAAGCTGGGAGATAAACTGTTAATGTCTCATCTGCTGATAAACAGTTTTTCAAAATTAAGTGTCCTAAGGAAAGGCTTCACTGGTGGCTCAGATGGTGAAGAATCTGCCTGCAATGCAGGAGACTTGGGTTCAATCCCTGGGTAGGGAAGATCCCCTGGAGAAGGGAATGGCAACCTACTCCAGTATTCTTGCCTGGAGAATTCCATGGACAGAGGAGCCTGGTGGGCTGCAGTCCATGGGGTAGCAAAGAGTTGGACATGACTGAGTAACTAACACTCTCAACACTTTCAAAGAAATGCTGCATTAAAAAAAATATATTCTGCTTATACCCCAGCAAACTAAAAGTTTATTAGGACTAGATCCTGTGCCTGGCAGTGATTGTATTTTAGGATAAGTGTAACAGAATCAATGAGACTTGACATGTTCCCATGCATTAAGCCTAATGTTAGAACTCTGTAAAAGTGAAAATATTTATTATACATGCAATGTGTTTAGGTCTCTCATCTTTGCAAATGTGAGGAGCAAAGAGTGGTTTGAACAGTTCTATAAAATAACAAATACCATGAAAATGGGATTCACTGAGGTCAGGATGTTAATCTTATTTCCAGTTGAATGACACCCTGACTCAATGTCCTTGTATAGGTCATATAAGATTAAACAACATCAAGGTTCATATGGATATTAACTCACCTCTGCACTGGTCAGGTTTTTATCTGGTCCAGATAAATACACCATAAGGAAGGGTTCTGAAGGTCTCATCATGGAGAAAAATCCAAACAGGCAGAGGATCACAGTGGGATAAATCCAAGACTGGCTCTCTGAAGTCTGGAAACAATTCATGGCTGATCAAGTGAAAACAAAACCAAATGAACTGAGGTTTATTCTTTCTGGAATTCTGGATATCACGAAGCGCTGATTTCTAAATGTTTCATGAGAGGACAAAGTTTCCTCTATCTCAAGCTGACCTGAAAATGTGAGTGATTAACAAATGCTTTCAAATATTTCTTATGGAAGCCAGTCAACACTATTTTATCAATAAAATAGTGTTCTTACTCATTATTACTGGGAGTAGAGGCCCACTTCATTAGTGCTCTCCATCATAATCCTGGTAATAAGTAGCTACTAATAAAGGGTAGGGGCATGGCAACCGTCTCCAGTATTCTTGCTCCATGGGCAGAGGAGCCTGGCGGGCTACAGTCCATAGGGTTAGAAAGAGACACAACTGAAGTGACTTAGCATGCAATAAAGGGTAAGGGCTTCCCAAGAGGCTCAGTGGTAAAGAATACTTCTGTAATGCAAGAGATGTGGATTTGATCCCTGGGTCAGGAAGATCTCCTAAAGGAGGGCATAGTAATCCACACCAGGATTCTTGCTGAAAGAATCTCATGGACAGAGACACCTGACAAGCTGCGGTCCATGGGGTCCCAAAGAGTTGGACACGACTGAAGTGAATGAACACGCACATAAAGGGTAAACAATGGGCCAACGGAAATGTGAAAGTAAGTAAAACATCAGTTAGTGAATCACTGGTGTACAGGCATACCCCAGAGATATAGTGAGTCTTTTAGACCACCACAGCAAAGCAAATACTACAATAAAGTGAGTCACACACTTTTTGGTTTCCCATTGCATATAAAATTGTGTTTACATTGCACTGTAGTCTATTATCTCTGCAAGAGCATTATATCTAACAAAGCACTGTGCATAACTTCATTAAAAAATACTTTATTGCCAAAAAATGCTAACCATCATTAGAGCCCTCTGTGAATCATAATAATCTTTCTGCCACACTAACATCCAAGACTACTAGTCACAGGTCACCATGACAAAACTCATAAAAATGAAAAAGTCTGAAATACTGTGAGAATTACCAAAAGGTGACACAGAGACAGCTCAGTTCAGTTCAGTCACTCAGTCACATCCGACTCTTTGTGATCCCATGAAATGCAGCACGCCAGGCCTCCCTGTCCATCACCAACTCCCGGAGTCTACACAAACCCATGTCCATTGAGTCAGTGATGCCATCCAACCATCTCATCCTCTGTCGTCCCCTTCTCCTCCTGCCCCCAATCCCTCCCAGCATCACAGTCTTTTCCAATGAGTCAACTCTTCTCATGAGGTGGCCAAAATACTGGAGTTACAGCTTTAGCATCGTTCCTTCCAATGAACACCCAGGACTGATCTCTTTTAGGGTGGACTGGTTGTATCTCCTTGCAGTCCAAGGGATTCTCAAGAGTCTTCTCCAACACCACAGTTCAAGAGCATCAATTCTTCGGCACTGAGCTTTCTTTATAGTCCAACTCTCACATCATTCATGACCACTGGAAAAACCATAGCCTTGACTAGATGGACCTTNGTACTCTGCATAGAAGTTAAATAAGCAGGGTGACAATATACAGCCTTGACGTGCTCCTTTTCCTAACGTACAGGTAATTCATAACCGAGGACTGAACAGAGGTCAGAAGTCACATAGCGAGCCACAACCAGGAGCGGAAGAGCACTGGAGGGTGTGCTGGTCGGGGCACCACGAGCTGCTGCGGCGAGCGTGCCCCAAGGGCTTCGTGCGTCCAGCGCGACAGGCTGTGTCTTGCTCATCTAAGAGTCTAGGCAGCTGCTCTCAGTGCGTGCATGGCTCTCCGCATGGTGTTCCTGACACCACATCTTCCGTCTTAGGGCTCTGTGTCCCCCCCGAGACTTTGTCTTCCTCCACATTCAGGGGCAGGAGGTGCACACGCACCCGAGGGGCCAGGCCCAGGAGCAGTGTGCTGCGCCTTCACCCTCCACGGACTCCTGCTCAGTTAGGAGGCAGGCTGCGGCCCGCAGGAGAGTCCCACACACAGGGCCCACAAGAGGCCCGAGGCGTAGCCCACCTTCTCACTGAGCTGTGTGTGTTAGTCACTCAGTCGTGGCCAACTCTTTGTGACCCCGTGGGCTGCCGCCTGCGAGGCTCCTCTGTCCATGGGATCCTCCAGGCAAGAGTAACGGCTGGATTGCCACTTCCTTCTCCATCACTGAGCCGTGAGGCCTGACCCCAGGGAAGGTGCCATGTGCACGGGCCTCTACCCTGGCCAGGGCATGGGAAGGGGTGAGAGGGGAGAGAGAGCGCAGCCCGAGCTCGGGCAGCGCTTTTGGTGCCCCCTTTGGCTCCCTGCCATTTCAGAGAGAGAGGCCAGACCCGGCGGGGCGGGGCGGGGGCCGTGGCTGCCCCTCGGCCCTGTGCTGCTGCTGCTCCGCATCGGGCCGAGCGGAGGCCTGGCCACTGTCCGGGGGGCACCTGACCACCTTGCTGTGCCCAGGTCTGTGCAGCCTTGTCCCACCCTACATTGCGGGGCCCATGACCCCCCGGTGTCCACATCAGGTGGTGAGACGGGCAGGGGCTACTTGGAGAGGGGAGGCCTCCCACCCGGATCCCCGCCTCAGAGGAGGCCGCCGAGGTGGTGGCCCAGGGCTGAGCAGCTTCCTGTGAGCCGACTTCACGTGAGAGTTAGACCCCCCTGGGGCTTCACTCAGCCCCCAGCCTCCCCCAACCCTGCATTCCTCTCATGGTTAGTGCTGGGCATCCAGGGAGCTGGCAGCCAGCCTGGCCCCACTGTGCCCTCCCCCTCCTGCCCGCCCAGGGTGGCCCCCTGGAACCTCTGCTGGGGCGCAGCCGCGGGTGCCACCCTGCCTCGCCGCGTTTTGGTTGCCCCGCCTGTTGGTCACCCTTGTTCTTTACACCTGTCGCCATCCCACCTGCCTCACGCAAACACTGCAGCATCAACAGGCTGACGCCAGTCCCCAGGGTGGGCACCAGCCGGGCCCCCAGGGAGCTCCAGCCCTTAGGGCAGGGCAGGGCCGGTGATGGCAGCAAGTGTGACAGTATGAAACTCCAGAAGATAACATAGGAGGCAGTCTGCACGGCCTTGGGTGTGATGATGCCTCTACATACAGCACCAGAGACACAGTCCGTGAAAGAATTGATAAACCGGACTTCATAAAAATTAAAAACTAGTCCGTGAAAGGCGAAAGTCAAGAGTATAAGACAAGCCTTGGATTCGGACAAAATATTTGCCCCCCCCCCCAAATATATATATATGTGTTCAATAAAGAGTTTTATCCAAAGTATACAAATAACTCAAAATTCAACAAGAAAGCAAACAATCTGATTTTAAGATGAGCCCAAAACCTTAACAGACACCTCACGAAAGAAGGTGTATGGATGGCCAATAAGCATATGAAAAGGTACTCCCCATCATATGTTATCAGAGAAATGCAAGCTCAAGCAGGAGGGAGACACCACTGCACACCTATGAATGACTGAAACCTGGAGCACCGACCACACCGGATGGGGAGGACGTTACACGGCAGCAGCCCTCAGGCCTTGCCCATGGTCCAGTCACGTTGGAAGAGCTTGGTGGTTTCTTAGAAAACTAAACATACTCCTGCCATACAATCCAGCCATCATGTTCCTTTATATTTACCCAAAAGATCTGAAAGCTTATGTCCGCATAGAAAGCCTGCACACAGATGTTTACAGCAGCTTTATTGATAATTGCCAAAACTTGGAAGCAACAAAAAGGTCCTTTAGTAGGTGAATGGATAAGTAAACTGGGGTACACCCAGACAATGAAATATTATTCAGCACTAAGAAGAAATGAGCGATCAAGTCGTGAAAAGACATGGAAGAATCTGAAAAGCACACCACTAAGGGGAAGAAATGTATCTGATATGGATCCATCAGGTTGTACTGTATGATTCCAGCCACATGACTTTCTCTAATGGTAAAACAATGGAGACAGTAAAAAGGTCAGGGTCTGGGGAGGGACAGATGAACAGGTAGAGCACAGAGGCGTTTCAGGGCCGTCACAGTACACTGTATATAACCACACTGTATATATACACTGTATGATACCACAGTTATAGGGACACGGCATTGTGCACTTGTCTACACCCATGGAATGTGAGTTGGAGCAAACTCTGGGAGATAGTGAAGTTCAGGGAAGCCTGGCCTGCTGCAGTCCATGGGGTTGCAAAGAGCCAGACACAATTTAGCGACTGACCAACAATAAGAGTAAAACCAAAGGTTAACAGCGGGCTGTGGGTTATTATAATACGTTGGTATAGGTTCATCTTTTTTTTGTTAATTAAGTATACCATTGTGGTGAGCGACGTCAGTAATGGGGGAGGCTCTAGGGTTATGTGGGAAATCTCTGTACCCTCCTCGTAATTAGGCTTTAAAAAAAAATCCATTGGTTTACTTTGCTCTTTGAATGGGTCAACCATGCCAGATTTTTGACATCATTTTGATCATTTGGAAAATAGTGGTTCAGAATTAGGCACATCTTCCAAACGGTGACACTTTTCAATGGAGAATATAAAAAACTTGGATTTGTTAACATCAGTGTCTGTCTTACAAGAAAAGTCTTCAGGTGTTGGAAAGCTGTCAAACTTATGGTGTTAAGTACAAGCTTTCCAAAAGTCTGGTTCTTCCCTTGGAAGCTGGAATTTTTTCATTTTGGTAGCAAATTCGTTAGGTTTTTTCCTTGAAGCAAGAGGCTAGCTTAATATTTTAGAAACTGTCTTCCAAAGACCAAGTCTGAATTACCTAAATTTATCTGTCGGTCATTCTTTCAAGTTCAAGTGGTGTCTTGTGGAAAAAAAAAAAAAAAGGAACGATTGTGGCTGGCAGGGCAGCCTTTCGCATGCCTTTCCTCCAGACAAGCATCACCTGCAATTTACAGGACCCTCCCCGTTTCATCAGAGAATGTGGAAAAGACGTGTGTGCCACAGTAGGGCTTTTAATTCACAATTGTGGCTGCTTCCTCAAGGACGGCCTTTGTTTCTTAATCCTTGCTTATTTTTGGCCGTGTCGGGTCTTAGCTGCGGCACGTGGGCTTCCCTCCAGTTGTGATGAGAAGGCTCCAGAGCACAGGAGCTGAGTCACAGCAGCGCACGAGCTCAGGGGCCCCAGGGGCGTGTGGGATTCTAGTTCTCCGACCAGGGATCAAACCCACGCACGCTGCATTGGAAGCACAGAATCTTAACCCACTGGCCCACCGGGGAACTCCCGTGGACATTCTTAAACGTCTTGGGACACCAGCACTGGTTTTACTGTGACTGCGCGGTGGCCAGTAGAACGGCGGCTCGTATAGTTCAGTGCCACTGCTTGCTGCCGAAGGGTGCCGTCTTGTCTCTCATCAGTGCAGCCATTAATACCTTCGGAGAGGCCAGCAACATCGTGAAAGAGGTAGGAAAACAGTTTTGATCTTAGGGACCGCTCAGAGGCCCCCGGGGCTGTGAGAACCACTGATCCAGCCAACCCTGTCCTTGTGCCTTTGAGGACAGAGGCTCCGAAAACAGAGGAGACCTGCCCAGGGTCAGAGCATGGACGCCTGGTGCGCTGCCCGGGTGACGTGCTCCTTGTCAAACGAAAACATCATCTCATCACTTTAGCAGGTGGCGCGGGGACTGATGTCCCCAGTGAGGAGACAGAGAAAGAGAAGGGGGTGCCAGCAAATAAGCCTGAGGAGAGGAACCACCCACCAAGCTTGCTGTCCCCAGGGCCCGCCAGCCTCCCGTCACCCCTGCCATCTGCACGCTGCTCCAGCTTCCATCTTTTCTCTTCCATAATTGTGTGTTAATATCTCAGAGCCGAGGCGGCTCTAATTAAACTCGTCAGCATCGTCACCGTGTGTTCTGAAGAGCCGAGCTTGGCCGTTATCACTTGTCTTTCCCTTTGACTGAGCTCTGTGTGGGGAATTTCATTCCGGCCTCGTTCGTTTCTTAGAAACTTAGCCTATCCAATTTTAGTTCTTTTTTCCTGCCTTAGAACGCTGAGCTCAGGAGGCAGAGGGCAGGGCTGTGGGAATGTCTGCCCCGCTCACCTTAAGGTTTATTTTGGCCTGAAGAGAGCCTGCTTGGTGCTTCAGCTGTCCTCCACGCACCCCCNTTGCATCAAGTTTTCCTCTGTAAAGAGACATGTGTTTTGGTGGTCTTAGACATGGTTAAGTTCTCCAACATAATTCATAGGAAAGATACTAACCTGCTGTGAGCATGAAGCGTTTCTTCTGCACTGACCCTCTCTCTGTCTGCTGTCCACTGGGGCACTCTCGGACTCTTGGCTGCTAATGTCTGGCTGTTCTACCCCCACAGTCCTTACTCCCTCCATCCCTCCTTCCTCCCACCCCTCGCCCCCTTCTCCAGGTCACCTTGTCAAGCACTTGTCTCACTGCATCAGTTCAGTTCAGTTCAGTCGCTCAGTCGTGTCTGACTCTTTGCGACCCCATGAATCGCAGCACGCCAGGCCTCCCTGTTCATCACCATCTCTCGGAGTTCACTCAGACTCACGTCCATCGAGTCAGTGATACCATCCAGCCATCTCATCCTCGGTCGTCCCCTTCTCCTCCTGCCCTCAATCCCTCCCAGCATCAGAGTCTTTTCCAATGAGTCAACTCTTCGCATCAGGTGGCCAAAGTACTGGAGTTTCAGCTTTCGCATCATTTCTTCCAAAGAAATCCCAGGGCTGATCTCCTTCAGAATGGACTGGTTGGATCTCCTTGCAGTCCAAGGGCCTCTCAAGAGTCTTCTCCCATAGCCCTTCCCTATTCTGGCCAGTTACTGTGACTGTGAACTTGATTAGCATCAGAATTACTGGGAGTTTGGTGAAAGTATGGCTTCCTGGACTCCAGCCCTTAAGTGTGTGTGAAACATTCAGTAAGTCTAGTGAGGCCCATGAACCTACATTTATAGGCGCCGAGTGATTCTGATGCCAGAGCCCCAAGGACCCCTGGTTCCTTATCTATGTACTGGGCCGAGCGGCTCCATGCAGTAGGGTTGGGAGGGAAGCGGGTAGAAATCAACTAGGGAGCTTTCTCAAACCTACACACAGACCTATTACCCTGAAATTCTTTGCTGGTCCTCTAAGTCCTGGAGTGTACAAGATAGGTGGAAGACAATCTGATGTTTCAGATAAGACTCTTAAACCCTGCCCTACCCACTAACCCCCTGATAGGCACACATAACTCTGCTTGTGACCTATTCTGTCCCATCCAACCTAAACTGCTTGTCCAATCGTGGCCTCAGAGTGCTTGTGTTCAGCCCTAAACAAAACACCATGGCTTATGTGAGAGTAGGACCATAAAGAAAGCTGTGTGCCGAACAACTGATGCTTTTGAATTGTGGTGCTGAAGAAGACTCTTGAGAGTCCCTTGGACTGCAAGGAGATCAAACCAGTCAATCCTAAAGGAAATCAACCCTGAATATTCACTGGAAGGACTGATGCTGAATCTGAAGCTCCAATACTTTGGCTACCTGATGCAAAGAGCCAATTCATTGGAAAAGACCCTGATGCTGGAAAAGATTGAAGGCAAAGGAGAAGAGGGCAGCAGAGGATGAGATTTTTAGATAGCATCACCAATTCACTGGAATGAATTTGAGTACTATCTCCAGGAGATAGTGAAGGACAGGGAGATAGTGATGGCATGCTGCCATCCATGGGGTTGCAGAGTCAGACATAACTTAGCGACTGAACTATAACTGGCTCCTTCAGTTACTGCAGCCATTAATATATATTTATATACATATGGCTGCCCTGGTGGCTCAGAAGTGAAAGCGTACACATATTTTATTATACATTGTATGATATATTTTAATGCATATATTATTTAAATAACAATTTAAACATATTATATATTTTATCAAATTATATATATATTTATAATGAAAATTGTAATTTATGTATTATACATTATATATATAAAATATATACATGGCCCCCAATTTCTCAGTCACAGAAACTGAGCCTCACCAAAGCTTATGGCCACTCAGCTATAAAAGGCTAAAGCTGAGTTCAGGGTTGGGTTTGTTGGTTCCAAGGTTATATCTTCCTTTCCTCTGATGGGTACTGCCTCCTACTCCCATGGCACCATTTCCACCGCCTCCTCATTTCCTTGCTAGCTACCCTGGAAAGCGCTGTTGATATGAGCTCTAGGATTCCAACCAAACAACCTGGTTATCACTCAAATCCTCACTCTCCTCCTGGAGAAACCTGAGGCTACTGGTCTCACAATAATTGGAAGTTTTGGTCACTATATTTTTATCTTATTGAGATGCTACTATTTACTGTCATCATGGCTATGACTATGATAATCAAGTTTCTTATGCAATTTCTTTGTACAATTTTTACATTTGGAAAATTATTTTAATTTTTTAAACTGAAGTACAGTCACTTAAAAATATTGTGTTTGTTTCAGGTGTACAGCAAAGTGATTCAGTTAATATATATTTTTTCTTTTTCAGATTATTTTGTATTATAGATTATTAGAAGATATTGAATACAGCCCCCTTTGGTATACAGTAAATCCCTATTGCTCATCTATTTTATGTATAGTAGTTTTTATCTGTTAATCCCATACTCCTAGTTTGTCCCTCCCTACTTCCCTTTCTCCTTTGGTGACCAGAGGCTTGTTTTCTATGTCTGAGTCTGTTTCTATTTTGTATACACATTCATTTGTATAGTTTTTTAGATTCCACATGTAAGTGGTATCATGCACCATGGTTTAGTCTGACTTATTTCACCAAGCATAATACTCTTCATTCATGTTGCTGCAGATGGTAGTATTTCTATGGGTGATATTCCATTGCATACATACATACCACATCTTCTTAATTCAATAGTCTATTGATGGGCACTTGGGTTGCTTCCATGTCTTGGCTATTATAAAGAGTGCTACTCTAAACACTGGGGTGCATGTGTCATTTTGAATCAGTATTTTTATTTTTTCTGGATTATACACCCAGGAATGAAATTGCTGGATCATATGGTAATTCTATTTTTAGTTTTAAAGGATTCTCCATATTGTTTTCCTCAGTGGCTGCCAATTATTTTTTATCTGAAAATTTTATGAAGTAGATAAAGGAGGTGGTATTGTCCTTGTTTTATATGTAATGAAACCAAGGGCCAGAGAAGATTTGCACTGGTTTTCACGTTTAACCAACATCGAAACTGGACTTGGACTCAGTTTTTCTAATTACAAGGTCAATAAGCTTTCCTCTCACGCTGTGTTGAGACTGCCTGGGTATATCCTCAGAATTCCAATTCCAATTTATTTTAGAATGGTGTCTTTCAGATGGTCAGTGTCAAAAAATTCTAGTGGGTTGTCAATAGGATTTTTTAAAAAAGTTTCATAAAAAACATTAAGTATCAAAGTGCACTGCAGAGTATGCCTCTTTCTTCTAAAACTTCAGTTTCGATTATCAGTTCATCAATACAGTTGATCCTTGAACCACAGGGGGTTAGGGGTGCCATCTTTTCACACAGTTGAAAATCAGAGTAGAAGTTATAGTTGGCTTTCTGTGGTCCATTGTTCTACTCTATTCACAATTCTGGATCCATGGATACAACCAAAGAGACTGTGTACTACTGTAGTATTTACTACTGAAAAAAGTCTATGGCCGAGCACACCTATGCAGCACAAAACCATGTTGTTCAAGGGTCAACTTTATGACCAGGACTGTATATTACATTACTGCAGATATAGCTACCAGGTTAGAAGTTGCAGAGGAAAGAAGAGAACTAAATATCTAATCACATCCCTCATAATAAACTCACCTGTCTACGTCATCATAGAACACCTGTTCTGTCTGGGAGGCCCACAGCCTTCATGGCAATGCACCATCCTGAAAAGGCTGTTCTCTTGCTACTTTATCCATTTATCATTCCATCTGGACTCCATACAAAATTCTCCTCCTCCTTAAGAGTATTTTAAACTTCCCTTTGCTTCAGTCAGTCTAACCTGAGGATATGAATCACACTGATTTTCTGAGTTGGCAGTTTTGAAAGGATATACTTATCTTTTCCCTTTCTGTGTTTTCCAAATATGACAATCCTTTCAAAAGTTGTTCCTGTGGCAGTAATTCTCACATATTACTTCCATGCTCCACCACCATTTTTAAAAAGGTATAAAAACACTGCAGCAGGCAATAGGATGAAAGAGGGGGGAAAAAGGAAAAAAAAGATGGTTTCCAAACAAAATTCAGCCTATCAGGCTACTGTGACTTGAAATCTACAATGAAGATGCTGCAAGTAACAAGGGTGGCTGAATGAATCTACAGAGATTTGGAGCCTGGGACACCCTGGAGTGCTCTTAGGAGGGTGAGCTCCTGCTGACAGGTGAGCTGAGCACTGAACTTTAGCCTCTGGTCACTGCTGAGCCACGGTGGCCCCTGGCAGGTCGCAGTCTCCTGGCTCAGCCTGCCCCGCAGACCAGATCTAGTTGTGCCATCTGTACACACAGGCAGCATATCACATGGGCCCTGGGCATACATTGCCACGTGCACCACTGGGGTGACCAGCCAGCCCTTGGGGCCTTCCTTGAACAAGCCCCCAAACCACCAACACCTTTCTGACTGGAAGTGACGACTCTCCTAAACTACTCTGGGACCTACATGTTCTTTTCTCTTTTTGCTGGCAGGCAGATAATATTTCATTAAAATCCACAGCCATCTCACCAGGGTCTCTTCATATTCTACTCTTAATTCTCCAGTGTCTCTCAGTCTCTCATTTGGATCTAGGTCTAGAAGGTCCCTTATTTTTACTGCTGCTTCCCTTTCTCAGGGTATGTGGGGGTGGTAACCTTCTTAACATAATCTCTTTGCTGGAATGTCTTATCTGACTTCTCTTTGAGGTACTCATAAATTTTTCTTTATTTCCTGAAGAAAAGAAAATGAAGATTTACTTGTCTTTCAGCTACGAACAGTTGGGCTGGGTGTTTCCATCTGCCTTGGAAAAATTTGTTTCCATGAAATCTCTTACATGTTTTTAATGTCTTGGTATAGAGTTCAGTTTTTCCTCTTCTCTTTCATTCCAAGAATTGCTGTGTTATTGACTTTTCCATGTCTATTGTTATTTAACCATATCCTTAAATCTTTCTAACTGCTTTCAAGCAAACATTCTTTTTCATATGAATGTGCATAGCTTTAGTAAATATCTTAGGTATTTCCTGGATTTTATAATATCATCTCCGAAACTCTCAGTTTTCTTATGTGGACTGCAAAAGAAGTTCATTTGTCATTATAATTCTACAATGTGGGGAAAATGAAACTTTTTAAAATGGAAAGCAAACAAAAAAATTGACTCCTTTTCAAAGAGTTGCAAGGTTAACCCAGAACTCACATTTCTTGGTTCTTGAAGTCCAGACCCTCCACTTTGCTGTATGTCCTTCAGTTAGTCTTCACTTGTAGACTCATTGTGTGGAACAAACCTTTTCCACATTTGTTCACATAAAAATTTTTCATGTATTATTCTTTTTTGCCACACGGAAACATATTGGGCCTATGACAACTTCATCTAAATTTTAGGCATGGGCAGTGTCTTAATTCCTAATGTATAGCCTGTGTATATGCATAAAAACTCTTATGACAATAGGTATTTCTAAATATATATTTTCATTTGCACAGGAAGTCAGCAATTAAAAAGCAAGAACTGTAGAGACTGGCACACACCAATGGGCTTTCTGGTTCTTTGAGGTCTGAGTAGATTTCCTAGCTAAAAAATCTTAGGTGATTAGACTGCTCCACCCACTCCCAGAAGATGGAATTCTGCTCAGAGCCAGTTTTCAGAGCTGTGGGTCTCCCTGAGGCAGGGGTCAAGGTGACCTGATCAAAGACCTTCTCCAAATTTGGTTTTGCAGAAGTTCCCCAGAACGTTTACCTGGAGTACAAGGGATAGGTCAGCAGTAGGCAATCATTTTATCAAATCCTCTGCCAGGCTTGTTTAGAAGATGCTGCCAGAACTAATTGAGATGCTAGTAATTTAAAGGGAAACTATCTAGATGCCCCAGTCTCTACCCCATTCCCATCCACCCCTTCTTATTAATTATTCTATCCTTCTTGGAGAGAGTGCTTGACAAGACAACCAGCATCTGAGAAGGGGACTAGGAATCTCACACCTATCTCAAACAACACAGCAAGAGACTGGTAATTCAAAAGGATCACGCATCTCACAGTCTCTAAATTCTAAAGGGGTTGGGCAACTGGGAAGTAGATGACATTTGCAAATGGCTTCACTGCCCAAGGCCTAAAGCCTTTGTGAAAATAGAGTTAGGGCCAATATTTGTTACATTTTCCAAGAAATTCAGGTTCCCCTTTTAGATTTTTCAACCCTGCCACATCAAGCCCCTCACCACAGAGGCAAATCAAAAATTTAATCACTGAAAACTGAAACAACTGCATTTTGCTGATAGAGTATAACAACTAATTATGCCTCTTAATCTATTTACTACTAAACCAGAAGAGAATATAATTTTGAGTAAAACATCCAAATCCAAGTCTGTTTAAGCAAGGCAAGCTGATGCTGGAGGAAGGCCTGGGGAAATGACTCCTGGGAATTGCTTAACTACTATTGCTCTGTTGCAAAATCAAGGTTGGAGAGTGGTTTCACCAGTTTCTAGTGAGAGACTGCATTTTAGCTGTGACTTCATCTTATTTAAAATGCATTAATACTTATTGCTACTTCATTCCATACATAAAAACTAATTTCACATAACAGACTTTAGTACCAGAGAGTACCATTTAGAAGAAAACAGATCTTTATGACCAGGGCTGGTAAATATTTCATTGCAATGACAACAAGGACTAAACTTAAAACAAAAAGAAAGATAAATGGAATTTCATTTAAAAACCATATTTGCTCTTTAAGTGATACCATTTAGAAACCAGAAAGGAAAATCACAGAAAATGCTTCACAACCACTAGAGGGTCTAAGTACAAAAACACTTGCATACCAAATGTTCACAAAGATTTAGTGCAACTGGGTTGAGACAGTTGCTTGGGACAAAGTGAAATGGTACCAACTCTTTGGAAAACCTTTTGGCAATCTATATAAGAAAGTTCCTGTGATTCATAATAGTAAAAAAAAAAGGGAAGCAACTGAAATGTCCAGTAAAAGGTGAATGAATAAACAATATTGTATATTTAGGCAACTAATACTGATATTTTAATCAGCAATAGAAAAGAATGAATTATTTGCAAAAGTTTGGGTGAATATGGAAAACATGCTGTTCTAAAGAATCAAGACTCAAAGCCATACCGTTTTATTAACACATATAAAGCCCTAAGACAAGCACAACTAATCTGTAGTGATAGAAATTAGGTCAGTAGTTGCATGGGGTAGGAGATGTGGGTGGGGTCTAACTGCAGTGGAACACAATTGAACTTTCTGGAGTGATGAAAAAGCTCTACATCTTGATTGTAGTGGTAATTATAAACAGATTTGTCAGAATTTATTTGCATTTTATGTATATTTTATTATCTGCCTCAATAATAATAATTTTTAAAAAAGAATGAATCATTAATACATGGACTAAAATCTCAAATATTATGCTGCCTAAAAAAATCCAGACACACAAAAACATCCTTATACGATACACCACTGATTAAAATCAAAAGGAGGGGCAGGACGTGGGAACTGTCTGTAAAGGTGCATGAGAGAACTTTCTGGGGATAATGAAATATCCTAAATTCTGGTATGTTAGTGTTATATACATGTATGCAATTATAGAAACTCAAGCTAAAAATCTATACTTTGTATATTGCATGTACATAATACTTCAATTAACAGAAACATATCCCTTACCTTCCACCATCCCCTCCCCACCCCCTCTCAAAGCATTTTACTGTGTATGACTCTCCAAAGCCTTGGAACTTTCCTATTGCTGCAACTACCAAGTTTTTCCTAAATTCTACATTGGAGCAGGACCTCAATTTAATCTGAAAATAGAACAGCACCTTTGAAATTGGATCTGTCCTAGAATATTAGAATGGAAACGGGGCTCATAAATCAAACCCAGGACAGGCCAACAAACTTTGCAAGTCTGACCACGTATAGCATCCTAAAAAAAGATACAGATAGAGTCAGAGTTACCTGTTCCTTCTGTGCCCTGAACTTATTTCTTCCTAGAACCTAGTCCAATTTCCTGCCTTCAGATCCAACTTCGGCTCCTTCCTGCCACCAGCTGCTGTGAGTCCCTATCACAATGTCCCTTCCTTTCATTGGAGTCTCAAGTCCTCCTCCTTCAGAACTGAGTTGTCAGGAGCAATGGCTTTATATGCACCAAACCACACCTCCTTCTAATGGTTTCGTACTTTGGAACCCACCCTCTTCCGAAGCCACCCTCTTTGGAATGCTGTTTAATAAGATCGCGATTCAGATTTTTCTAAAACACAGATGACTGGAAGTGAAAGTTACTTGCACAGCTGTATCTGACTCTTTGTGACCCCATGAACTGTATAGCCTGCCAGCTCCTCTGTCCATGAAATTCCCCAGGTAAGAATACTGGCGTGGGTTGCTATTCCCTTCTGCAACAGATGATTAGGGAGGTAAACATATCAAAACACTTTTCTTTGAGTAATATTACTAAAGTAATCTAGTTTCTCCAGAATTTTGTCAAAGTGACTTAGAATCGCAGGAAACTTTTAAGTAGCCCTATTACCCATTACCCACTCATAATCCTTCAGGTATCTCCCTCCTCCCAAACCAATCAAAACCCAAACCATGGACTCCTCACTGAAATGAAGCATCCACACAACTTCAAAAGGTAATTAGGTCCAGATATTCAATATGCTTCCCAAGGTGGCTCAGATAAGAATCTTCTTGTCAATGCAGGAGACTCAGGTCCCATCTTTGGGTTGGGAGGATCCCCTGGAGAAGGAAACGGCAACCCACTCCAGTATTCTTGCCTTGGAAATCTTACGGACAAAGGAGCCTCGGGGACTACAGACCATGGGGTCCCAAAGAATTGGACACGACTTAACAACAACAATAACATTCAATATTCAGGCTCAGATAGTTCTGCTTTTGGTCAAAACCATAGCAAGAGTAGATACAAGTGACCTTTAAAATACATTCTTCAAGTCTTATTTTTTAATCATATTTGACATCACTTTTTAAATTTGCCAAAACATTTGTTGACAAATTGATCATCCCTTCTCAGATTGTTTATTCTCTGTGTATCTATGGTTAGATAAATCTGGTGTCTGATGTACCTGGAGAGATATTCCTATTTAACCATCAAACTGGTGGATGACTTTGATAAAAGTCAACCATCACATCCAGTCACTGAAATGCAGTGTGGTAACTAGTCAAAAATAAGGAGTGGGTGGAAGTGGAGGGGAAAGTGGTGTTTCAAGGAAAACCTAGGCATTGTTTGAGCTATTTTACAACTGTGTAGTAACTCGGGCTTCCCTGATGGCTCAGGGGTTTAAGAATCCACCTGCCAATGCAGGAGACATGGGTTCTTTCCCTGGGTTGGGAAGATCCCCTGGAGAAGGAAAAGGCAACCCACTCCAGTACCTTTGCCTGAGAAATCCCATGGACAGAGGAGCCTGGTGGGCTACAGTCCATGGCGTCACAAAGAGTCAGACATGACTGAGTGACTGAGCCCTGAATTGTAATAACTCACAGGCCATGTGAAAGAACTCTTGTCTGTAGACATGAAAATGAGTTCTATCCAAGGAAGACATAGCCTTTTGCCCCTCTCTTCCATGGAAAAACAGTTTTACCTGCATTTCAACATTCCTGATCTATAAATGTACCAGTTTCATGAATTCCTCTCTGATCTGGTTCTAACAGCTTTAAGTGGAGTGGAGTCGCTCAGTCGTGTCTGACTCTTTGCGACCCCATGGACTGTAGCCTACCAGGCTCCTCTGTCCATGGGATTTTCCAGGCAGGAGTACTGGAGCGGGGTGCCATTGCCTTCTCCAGGGGATTTCCCGACCCAGGGATTGAATCCGGATCTTGGTTTCCTTATTAATGAGTTAATAAAACTTTTATTGCATGCATTTACTTTATATCTGTATGACTATTTCTTTCTGAAAATTATCTTTTAATACTTGCTAAGTATTTGCTGTGCCTCCGCCCTATGCACATAACCTTACTCTTTTGAATTTAAATGATATGGGACTAGTTGTTAAAACTACCAAATCAGCTTTAATATTTTGACATCTCACTACAGACTACCTAGCCTTAAGCTTGTTTATTTAATTTCCCCCCTCCCCTAGGTTTGGGTTTGCTGTGACCAGTGTGGTCTCATGGAAAGAGACTTTGGAGTCTGAAGCCCATGTTCCTTCTTGCCCCACCCTTGTTTGTAGCATGTACTTAACCTTTCCAAGGCATCTCTTAAAATGTAGATGATCACATCCATCGCATAAGTTGCCTCAGGAATTGCTCCATCTGGTTCTTGGCCCCTTTGAGGGACTCAGTCCACTTCCCTTCCCATTGCCCTCATACAAGCATTTCAAGTCCAACCAGAATGAACACAGCTGGGCCTGCATAGTTCAGAGACAGTAATTTCAGAAACATACACAGTAGTTAATTTCACCTAAACTGCTAAGGTTGTGTGTGTGTCTCTGGGTGTGTGTGCATGCATGCTTGGTTGCTCTGTTGTGTCTGACTCTCTGTGGCCCCATGGACTGTAGCCCACCATGCTCCTCTGTCCACGGAATTTTCTAGGCAAGAATCCTGGAGTGGGTTGCCATTTCCTACTCCAGAAGGTTGCCATTTCCTACTCCGGGATTGGAACCCACGTCTCTTATGTTTCCCACTAGCTTCCCTGGTGGCTCAGACAGTAAAGAATCCACCTGCAATGTAAGAGACCCGGGTTTAATACCTGGGTTGGGAAGATGACCTGAAGGAGGACATGGCAACCCACTCCAATATTCTTGTCTA
>SJYV01015492.1:1056839-1083552 GCA_006410875.1 Neotragus pygmaeus | reverse complement strand
TGAATGATCACACCATCGTGATTATCTTGGTTGTGAAGATCTTTTCTGTACAGTTCTTCTGTGTATTCTTGCCCTCTCTTCTTAATATCTTCTGCTTCTGTTAGGTCCTTACCATTTCTGCCCTTTATCTAGCCCATTTTTGCATGAAATGTTCCCTTGGTATCTTTAATTTTCTTGAAGAGATCTCTAGTCTTTCCCATTCTGTTGTTTTGCTCTATTTCTTTGCATTGATCACTGAGGAAGGCTTTCTTATCTCTTCCTGTTATTCTTTGGAACTCTGCATTCAGATGCTTATATCTTTTCTTTTCTCCTTTACTTTTTGCTTCTCTTCTTTTCACAGCTATTTGTAAGGCCTCCTCAGTCTTGGAATGTTGAACTTTTCTAAGAATCTGTCCATTTCTTCCAGGTCATCCATTTTACTGCCATATAGTTGTTCATAATAGTCTCTTAAAATCCTTTGTGTTTCTACATTGTCTGTTGTAACCGCTCCTTTTTCACTCTAATTTTGTGAATTTGATTCTTCTCTCTTTTTTTCTTGGTGAGTCTGGCTAAGGGTTTGTCAAGTTTGATTATCTTCTCAAAGAACCAGCTTTTAGTTTTATTAATCTTTACTACTGTTTCTTTCATTTTTCATTAAAATTATCTTTTAAGTATGTCAAATTTAGGTTAGTTTTTTGTCCTAGTAGTTTCTTTGTAAGCAGCTGCATTATTATAAGGTCCTGGACCCACTAAAGACAAAGTAATATGAGTCTAATATTTTCCAAAAATATAATATATATCAGTAATTCTCTATTTAAAATACTAAAACTCAAGTATAATTTATCTCTCCAAACTTGTCCCACCCACCTTTCTTTTCTTGGTGTTAATTTTGATGCTGCTGCTACAGACTTTGGTTAAACAACAACAGTTTGAGCTGAATTCTATAACCATCTTGGCAAAGAGATTAATTTTTGGATATTTGATCCTCCAAGCAATAATTTCACAGATATAATTGTAATTAACCACACCTATGCTATTATTTAAGCTAATGCATGCCATTAGCCCAAGTAAAATAATTCACTGAGTTAAAATCTTAAGGATCCCTACAAACAGAGAATATTGTTCATATATGGCTATAGAGAGCTTCACTGCCATAAAATTTAAAAGCTCATAAAAATCTCAGCCAATGTACAGTCAATAAGTTTTATTTTTTAGTTGAAAACAAATTGTGTTTCAAGAATGATAAATGACCATCACAGCCAGAGCATTGTCTCATGTCTAGTATAGTATTAATTCTTCTATCTTCAAGTGTTTAATATTTCACTGTATTTTCAGCTAAGCTCTGATTTTCTGTGTTTGCAATTTAAATTTTAATTTTCAATTCCCAAGTGTTTCTCAAGAGATTCTACTCACATGCCCCACTGTTAACTTACATAAAAACAGTAAAAAGTAGCTGTCTTCTTACACTCCCATATCTGTGTTAATGGCACTAAGACTGAAAATACTGAAATCACCTTTTACTCTCTTTTCTATAAAATCATTCACCAAGTTTTATAGTAGCTAGTAGTATATATTAGTAATAGCTTTAAGTACTTCATGTGGATCATTTGGTTGTTTCTTAAATAAATCTTTATAAATAGTTATTCTTCCTGCTTAAGGGGGGAGGGGGATGATCTTAGTTAATATAGTTGCTTATATTTACAGTTAATTACTAGATACCCAGCTTTCAGTTGAGACTGTCAGATGTCACTGCTCTGTCTCATGACCAATATAATAATTGTCTCACAACAGATTTTACTAAAAACTTTAGTTTGTCTTCCTTTCCTTTCATTCTGCTAGGATGACGTGATTCCACAGTCATGTGTTACATGCCTATAGAGTAAGATGGCTAAAAATGACGTTTAGAAAAGAGAGATAATTGACATAACAGCAGACAGTTCAAAATGACAGAGGTACAAAGACGAGAAGTGGGTTGCACTTTTTAAAACCTGGTAATCTCAAATTTTAAATAGTGAGATTAAATAAATGTGGACGGAACAGTAGTCCTCACTTATCCAAAGGGGGTACATTCCAAGACCACCAGTAGGTGCCTGAAGCCTCAGATAGTTCCCAAACCTAAGCATACTGTTTTTCCTATACAAAGTTTAATTTATAAATTAGACACAGCAAGAGGTTAACAGCAATAACTAATCACAAAAGAGAGCAACTGTAACCATATGTGAATTATGCAAATAGCTTTTATTACAGCATCTGCTGTCTCCCTCTTAAAATACCTTGTACTGTAGTCACCATTCTTGCGATGATGTGAGATGATTAAAAAACGTATATGAGATGAAGTTAGTTGAATGACGCAGGTGTTGTGACTTAGCATTAGGCTATTTTTGACCTTCTGACAATGCATCAGAAGGAGGATCGTCTGCTTCCGGTGATCCCGGATCATGGAGTCAGAACAGTGTTGATGGTGGGGTGTCAGAAGCGGACAGTGGGTGTTGATGGCTGGGAACCTGGGGCAGGAAGAATCTTGATTTCATCACACAACTAAAGAGTCTAATTTCAAACATGTGGATTTTTTATTTCTAGAATATTCCTTTTTAATATTTTTAGACCCTAGTTGACTTCAAGTAATTGAAAGCATGGAAAGTGAAATCACAGATAAGGGGAGACCACTGAACGCTTTTTCTGCACTACCTTTTACAGCCATCAAGACTTGACTGGGGTCTTTTATGATTTTTTTTTTTAATATACAAAGCAGTCATTCACCTTATTTATTTATTTATTTTTTTACTGAAATAATCCTCCAGCTAAGATTAACTATTATATTCAGCGTTTCCACTAACTAAACTTTTACATTCAGTTAAAACTCTGGGTAAAGCAATAGGACACATGCTTATTTAAGGAACATGTTCATGGATTGCTGGACATGTCTGAAAATAGAAAAACCAACATGTTGATTCCAAGCATCACCTAGCAGTGATGCATGATGTAAGAACTAAAGCTTATGCTACAGAAAGTACTAAAGCTGGAATACAGACGTCACTAACAGTTAATGCTTTGGTAATATTGGATTCTAACTTACTGCAAAAGAGTCTTTGTAGGGAGTTATTTGTTTAATAAAGGCCATTGTTATTATTATCATTATAATAATAATTGCTACTAAGCAAATCCCTCAAATCCTCACTGATAGCTGTCCTAATTCTAGTTTTTCTTCAAACCTGCCCACAGCAGGAGACCTGAGGATATTTTAACATGGGTGAGAATGGGAACGGAAGTCTTCCAGGGACATTACCTACAGTGGGCAATCTTTTGGACAAGGGACAGGATTGTCAACTAAAAACATGAAGTGATTTTTTTCTATTGGGAGCTCGTGTACACCTGTGGTGGATTCATGTTGATGTATGGCAAAGCCAATAGAGTATTGTAAAGTAAAATAAAGTAAAAAAAAAAAAAAAAAGAAGAAGAAGAACTGGTATTACAGCAGTTTTTATACAACTATGTCTTCTGTATTTTGGCTACTTTTTGGATTAAGTTGATTCTTATGCATAATCTTTATGAGTTTCAAATCATATTTTGAATGTGTTTCTGGGGTGGAGCATTTTCATATTTGAAATATTAACAATAATGCAATGATTTTATATATATGATTTGGCTTACTCTGAATAAAGTTCTGAAATTATTATCCAAGTATATCATAAAACTAGATAATCCACATCCAAAATAGGAATTTCACATAACTGAACTGAGTCCAGTTTTTAAAATTCAGATTCTTTTCAAATCATTTATTAATATTTATAATAGCCAGGACGTGGAAGCAACCAAGATGTCCACTGACATATGAATGGATAAAAAAGTGTGGTACATACATATAGCAGAATATTACTCAGCCATAAAAGGAACAAATTTGACTCAGTTTCTGCTGGGGGTGCTCCGCAGAAAGAGAGGCAGTGGAACTTCCCTCAGCAAAGCTGAGAGGTCCCAAGGAAAGGTAAGTCTGCTGTCCGCCAACCCAGCCCCTTGGCAAGTGAGAGACAATCAGACGCGACAGGGGTTCTGTCTGAGCAGTTCCGCTTTATTGTTGCAAGCTCCCAGCTTATATAGACAAGCAGGGGGGTTTTAGGAGGGACTTTCCATAGTTGCACCAATCACGTTAAAGGTCAAATCATGCACCTTCATTATAACAGGAGTCTAGGGTTATCACGCACTATTTACCTGCACGGAAATCAAGAGAGCCAATCAAACACTTTGACAGACAACATGGACCACGCCATCTCCTCATGCGCCATCTTAGTTTCCTACCACAAAGCTAGCCCCTTTCTTTTTAAGGTTTCCCATTAGGGCCCCACAAGTTGTAGTGAGGTAGATGAGCCTAGAGCCTCTTATACAGAGTGAAATAGAGAAAAACAAGTATCAAATGTTAATGTATAAATATGGAATATAGAAAAATGGTACTGATAAACTTGGTTGAGAATGGACTTGTGGACACAGTGGGGGAAGGTGAGGATGGAAGGAATTGAGAAAGTAACCTTGACAGATATACACTATCATGTGTAAAATAGATAGTTGATAGAAGATTGCTGTGTGGCACAGGGAACCCAGCCTGCCACTGTGATGACCTTGAGGTGGGGGATGAGGGGAGGGGAGGGAGGGAGTGGATGTATGTATAATTATGACTGATTCACGTGTTGTACAGCAGAGGCCAACACACCATTGTGAAGCAATTTTCCACCAATTAAAATTCAAAACAATTTAAAATATAAATATAGGCTAATGAATAATAAATGAATGAGCAAGATTTCATAGGGCAGGTGGTGATCAAAATACTTTCTCTATTTGTGAGTTTTTCAAATAATATATAGTTGTTTATAGATTTAAAAAAAAGGTAATGGGCCTATTTGTCTATGAACTGTGATTAATAACTTAATATTTACTTTATGTATTTAAGACTGCTATAATCACATTTTGAATGATAGTATTTCCCTTTCTAATTGAAATAATTAATAAGATCATTCATCAAATCTCCCTTCTTATATTCAACTTCAATATACATTCACCACCATATGGATTTAACTATTTTCTTATTCACTGAAAATGTTTTTACACATACTTTTAAATATGTATTGTCCTTTCCTGGATCACTTAAGTTCTTACATATGGAGATAACCATTTCCAGGTGAAATGCATGCAGGAAGAACGGCAACTAATCCAGAACTTAGATTCTTAAGTTTCAAAAATCAAAGATTCTGTTATTTGACAGAGACTTCATGTTAGCTGTCATTCATGTTAAGGCCTTTGTCCTACTACTAGACCAACTCCTGAGGCTTTGAAAATATAGGAAAATGTGGTTCTATAGCTTGTCAGTGCTTGCATGCAAGTGGAGCAAGACCATGATTATAAGTTATAAGAATTTTTAAGATGCTTGAAATGCAAATACTTCTTTTATTGTAGTAAGCATATGTTCTTCCCTAAATAGATTCAAATTATGAGCTTAAAACTAATGAAGATGGTTTCAAATCAATGTAAAATATTTCCCTTGTAATATAGATGGAAAAAATTAATATGGTGACAAGGTTAATTAGTGGTCTTTGGATTCACACTATTTTTTTTTCATTCTGATATGCATTCCCGAGTTTTCTGAAGTTGGTAAAGGGGTTGCTATAACTTTCTATCCAACATTTCTATTTGTAAAATAAAGCATGTTTCTCTGCAGTATATTAGTTTATCTGGACTGCCATAACAAAGTCCCCCAAACTGGTGGTTTAAAATAATGGAAACATTTTCTATCATGGTCCCTGAGGACATAGCGGAAATCAAGATGCCATCCAGGTTGGTTCTTTCTGGAAGCTGCGCCTGGATATCTGTTCCATGACTCTCTCCTGCCTTCTGGTGGACGCTGATGATCCCTGACATTCGTTGGCTTGTATCCCTCCTGTCTTCACTGTCGCCCGGCCTTCCTCTCCCTGTGTCTCCACGTATCAGTCCTCTTCTAATAAGGGCACTGGTCCTGGGGTTTAGGGCCTGCTCCTATCCAGCATGACTTCATCCTAACTACTTTTGTAACCATTTTATTTACAAGTAAGATCACATTCTGAGGTTCTAAGTGGACATACATTCTGCAGGAACACTTTTCAACCCACTCTGGCTTTCTGTCAGAGAGTTTTTTCACTGTGACGGGATAACCCACATGGGACTTGGTGATTAATTAATTAACTATGCTATTCTGTATCCTGGGATATACCAGTTAATTTACTTAAATTTAAAGCATCAATATTTCTATTTATAAATGTGGAAGCTAATAACTTCTATATATACTTTAGGTCTGAAAAATGTTGTGCAATATAGAAATTTGCAGCTATTTTGACTAAGGACATTCAATAACATAATATTGTTAGAATAAGAACAACCCTCATGTCTGCTGGTAATCTGTTGTGTGACCTTGGGCAAGTCACCTGCCTGTCTAAAGACTGTACGATTCATACATAAAATAAAGAGGTTGAATTCAAGTCATAGATCAAAAAATCAGTAGCCCATTTTTCAGTTTGACCTATATACATATCTTATATGACCAGCAGAATAATTTTAAAATAATGAATCTGATTGCCTTTATGCAAAATTTTTACTCTCAAACTAATCATAGTCCTTATTACTTCTTAAAATGTCATATTGACTACTTCCTAGATCTTTGTGATCCCTGAAGGCATATGAGTTTCCAGCCCTAGAGTTTCCTAACTTACAGTCTCATGATTCCTAAGTCATAGATTACTTTCAGAGGGATAAAGTCACATTCTATAACTAGTTTATTACCTTCAAAAATGTTATAAATTCATTTGACTCCTTAAAGGACAGCTATTTAATAGGTATTAAATACTATTATGCTTCAATCTCTTTCTTACTGCTTGAAGTACCACTGTGTATTAAGTGGACATCTGCATTTAGCTTTTCATTATGACTTCTAGATTATTTCTTTGAGAGGTTAAAACTAATTCAGCTCCTATCAGTGGATATGAGTAGTCACAATTGCCTCTGCCCAAGGACACTCATGTAAATCAAATGTTAATTTCATCTCTACAAGGTGCCATTAAAACAGCAATAAGCTGTCTGCCCACATTTCAGCTTTGTGAAGACAACATGCATTTAAATACTCTTTTTTATATCCTTGGCCTTCTGCTCACTAGAGAAATTTCTATTCAGGAGCATTTTTACTGCCAAAGTCTGTCCATCTTCTTTCTTCAAAGTTATTTTCAGTCCAAGGAGAAGTCTTAATTGGTACTGACATCCAGACCAGTAGTTGATATCTATATTCTAAATGCTAATAAAGTTGAATGTCTTACCTACAAAGGGGTTTTACATACAAAGTTAATTTAAGATGTAAAATTGTCCTATAAGGAAGGAATGAACTCTGCATGCCATAAAGATGCTTGGAGTCTAGCAGAAGAGACAAATGGTTGTAGACATATTTATTACATTAGAGTTGCAACAAGTATTGTGATAAAAATTATGTTTTTTATGAGAAAACATTTTCCCAGGTCTGAGCTCTAAAGAAACCTTTCTGGAAAAGTAGATTTTTCTTTTAATTTGATTTAAAAAGAGAGAGTGTTTGCTATTCCAAGAATAAAATGTCTGGGGAGTCACCTTCCCTATCCTNTGTTTTTTATGAGAAAACATTTTCCCAGGTCTGAGCTCTAAAGAAACCTTTCTGGAAAAGTAGATTTTTCTTTTAATTTGATTTAAAAAGAGAGAGTGTTTGCTATTCCAAGAATAAAATGTCTGGGGAGTCACCTTCCCTATCCTAGACTACCTCTCTATTTAACTGAGCCTCTGGATTGCCTGTATCCTTAAAAGGATTGCTAAGGCTTGACACTAGGCAGGAAGCTGGATAATATCTATCACAGTGTCTGCCTTCTAACTTCCTTACAGAATAAAATCTGTTCTTTTCTGAAAGAGGATACCATAGTCCAGGGCCTTTACAATATTTTATACACAATGTCCACCATTCAAGCAAAATTATCAGACATATTAGAGGGTAAAGAGACATAACTGAGAAAACAAAATGATATGGTAACAAAAATTTGAAACAAATCCATTGGAAATATACTGGTATACATTGTACAATAATAGCATAGATATTTTGTTCAGTTGTTCAGTTGTATCTGACTCTTTTGCAACCCCATGGACTGCAACATGCCAGCCTCCTTGTCCTTCACCATCTCCCGGAGCTTGCTCAAGCTCATGTCCATTGAGCTGGTGATGCCATCCAACCATCTCATTCTTTGTCGTCCCCTTCTCCTGCCTTCTATTTTTCCCAGCATCAGGGTCTTTTCCAATGAGTCAGCTCTTCACATAAGGTGGCCAAAGTATTGGAGTTTCATGAAAATAAAGGTGCTCAATAATATTCAAGAATATATATGACAACATGAAATAATTTACAGGAAAACTGGGACAATTCTTAAATTATTGAGCAATACAAACGTTTTACAACAGAAGAAAAAGAAGAAAAGTGATGATTGTTGACTGAAACATATCAGTATAACTTATCTACACTGGGGCAATGTGGGAAAAAGAGTAAATAGAGAAAAGAACAGAAAAGATGGAGAATTCATAGAGGGAAGTACATATACACGTACATGCAACCTACATGAACAACACTCTTAGTTAAAAAAAGAAGGAAGAAAGCTATGTACATCATAATGAAGTGGCTGAAAACTGAAGATATAGAAGTCAAAAAAGCAGCCAAAGGGAAAAAAAAAATACAAATCAACTTTAAAGTTGTAACAGGAAAAAAAAAAATGACCAGATGATTTTTCCACAAAGTAAAAGTAGCAGGAAGAAATATATTTCAGAATTCTAAAAGATGATAATCAAAGGCATGGAATCCTGTGTTGAGTGAAAATCCTTCCAAAGTTGAGGTAAAGGAGAAACGTTTCATGAGGAGCAAAAGCTGAGTGAATTTGTCATAGTCAACTGTACTAAAAAAATGCAAATGAACACACTTCAAGCAGAAGGAAGTTATTCCTAGAAAGAAGCACAAAAATTCAGAATGAAACAAACAATCTTGCAGAGAGGAAATAGGATGATGAGTTAAAGAAAAATATGGCAGATTGAAAGAATAGTAATAACATCTTGTGAAATTTAAAATATGTGTATCAATTAAGTCCACTTATTTGCTGCAAAATGGTAAGTGGTAAATAGACGTAAAAAGTTCTAAGGTTTTTGCAACATTTTAGAAATGTAAAAGTTCTGATTTAGTTAAGATGTCACTACACCAAGGATTTAGGTTGTGTTCTCTTTGCTAACCACTGAAAGAATAATAAATTATGTATAACTAAAATCTAATAGTTGAAAAAGATTTTTTAAAAACCCCANAAAAGTTCTAAGGTTTTTGCAACATTTTAGAAATGTAAAAGTTCTGATTTAGTTAAGATGTCACTACACCAAGGATTTAGGTTGTGTTCTCTTTGCTAACCACTGAAAGAATAATAAATTATGTATAACTAAAATCTAATAGTTGAAAAAGATTTTTTAAAAACCCCAGTGAAGCCAAGATAGAAGAAAACAGAGCTCAGAACAGCTAGGGTAAACAAAAAAGCAAATAGTAAACTGACAGCCATAAAATCACAACACTAATTTTGCACAGTAACCACAACAAACATAATTGCATTGAGTATGTCAATCAAATATGTTAGCCCTCTAAAAAACAATATGATACTTATAATAAAAGTAAAATATCACTGAATGTTCTTGTTCAGTTGCTAAGTCATGTACGACCCTTCACAGCACCATGGACTGCAGAATGCCAGGCTTCCTTCTCCTCCACTATATCTGGGAGTTTGCTCAGGTTCATGTCCATTGAGTTGGTGAGCTACTTAACCATCTCATCCTCTGCTGACCTCTCCACCTTTTGCCTTTAATGTTTCACAGCATCAGAGTATTTTCCAATGAGTTGGCTCTTTGTATCAGGTGGACAAACTATTGGAGCTTCAGCTTTAGCATCAGTGCTTCTAATGAATGGTGGTGGTGGTGATTTAGTCATGAAGTCTTGTCCAACTCTTGTGACCCCATGGACTGTAGCCCTCCAGGCTCCTCTGTCCATGAGATTCTCCAAGCAAGAATACTAAGGTGGGTTGCCATTTCCTTCTCCAGGGAACTTCTCCACCCAGGATTTGAACCCAGGTCTCCTGCATTGCAGGCAGATTCTTTCCTGACTGAATTATTTTTAAAGAAGCAGCTATCTAATGAATATTAAGGGTTAATTTCCTTTAAGATTGCCTGGTTTGGCTATGTACTCTGTATATATGTTACATAAGCAGGGTGACAATATATGGCGTTGTTATTCTCCTTTCCCAATTTTGAACCAGTCCTTAGTTCCATGTAAGTTTCTAACTGTTGCTTCTTGGGTGATCTGGTAGTCCTGTCTCTTGAAGAGTTTTCCACAGTTTTTTGTGCTCCACACAGTCAAAGGCTTTCTTGTAGTCAGTTAAGCAGAAGTAGATGTTTTTTCTGGAATTCTTTTGCTTTTTCTATGATCCAAAGGATGCTGACAATTGGATCTCCAGATCCTCTGCCTTTTTTAAACACAGCTTATACATCTGGAATTGAATTGAATCATCTTTGGATATTGACACATAAAAAGTCTAGATATGAAGAAAATTCATAAAGATTTAGATAAATGTAGAACCCACATTGGTATCATGAGAGTTAAATGTGTATGATATGAATAATATATACACACATATAGATTTTGGGCGTCCTTGGTAATTCAGTGAGTAAAGAATCCGCCTGCAAGGCGGGAGACCCAAGTTCTATCCCTGGGTTGGGTAGTTGCCCTGGAGACAGAAGTGACAACCCACTCCAGCATTCTTGCCTGGGAAATCTATGGCCAGAGGAGCCTGTCTGGCTACAGTCCATGGGGTAGCCATTAGCTGGACTCAACTTAGTGACTAAACCACCACATATATATTTTAACCTGCGCTGTGTTGTCCAGATCTTTGTAACCACATGGACTGTAGCCCACCAGGCTCCTCTGTCCATGGGGATTCTCCAGGCAAGAATACTGGAATGGGTTGCCATACCTTCCTCCAGGGGATCTTCCCAACTTAGGGATTATATCCAGGTCTTCTCTATTGCAGACAGATTATTTACCACCTGAACCACCAGGGAAACACATATTTTAACCTAATATTCAAATATTATAGCACATCAAAATTAGTAAAATGAACTCACACCATGCTACAAAAAAATTTACATTACCAAGTGGATTCATTGGAAACAAATGCTGAATATCAATGGACTACATTTATTTTTTAATGAGTTATTTAAAAGATAATAAACCACATTTCTCCAAAATAGAAGGAAACATTAAAGATAAGTGTAAAAATGAATGAAACAGAAAACAAGTGCACAATGTAGAGAATCTATAAAGCCTAAAGCTCTTGTTTTTGAAAAAAAATTAATAAATCTCTAAATACCAAAGGGGATATCTCTATAGTGCTCACAGATATAAAAAGAAAAATAGATATTGATGAAAAATTATAACATTTAACTAGAATATATATGAAATAGAAAACTCTTAGATAGACACAACCTTTCAAAACAGACAGAAATAGGAATAAGAAATTTATATAGTTGTATATTCTTGCCTGGGAAGTCCCAGGGACAGAGGAACCTGGCAGGCAGTCCAAGGAGTCATAAGAGAGTCTAACATCACTTAGCAACTAAACAACAATAACAAAAAAACTTTTATTTATTTATTTTTTTAAAATATAAATTTATTTATTTTAATTAGAGGCTAATTACTTTGCAATATTGTAGTGGTTTTGCCATACACTGACATGATTCTACCACGGGTGTACATGTGTTCCCCATCCTGAAACCCCCTCCTGCCTCCCTCCCAGTACCCTCCCTCTGGGTCATCCCAGTGCACCAGCCCCAAGCAGCCTGTCTCATGCATCGAACCTGGATGGGTGATCTGTTTCACATAAGATGATATACATGTTTCAATGCCATTCTCCCAAATCATCCCATCCTCGCCCTCTCCCACAGAGTCCAAAAGACTGTTCTATACATCTGTGTCTCTTTTGCTTCCTCGCATACAGGGTTATCATTACCATCTTTCTAAATTCCATATATATGTGTTAGTATACTATATTGGTGTTTTTCTTTCTGGCTTACTTCATTCTGTATAACAGGTCCCAGTTTCATCCACCTCATTAGAACTGATTCAAATGTATTCTTTTTAATGGCTGAGTAATACTCCATTGTGTATATGCACCACAGCTTTCTTATCCATTCATCTGCTGATGGACATCTAGGTTGCTTCCATGTCCTGACTATTATAAACAGTGCTGCAATGAACATTGAGGTACACGTGTCTCTTTCAATTCTGGTTTCCTCGGTGTGTATGCCCAGCAGTGGGATTGCTGAGTCATAAGGCAGTTCTATTTCCAGGTTTTTAAGGAATCTTCACCCTGTTCTCCATAGTGGCTGTACTAGTTTGCATTCCCACCAACAGTGCAAGAGGGTTCCCTTTTCTCCACACCCTCTCCAGCATTTATTGCTTGTAGACTTTTGGATAGCAGCCATTCTGACTGGCGTGAAATGGTACCTCATTGTGGTTTTGATTTGCATTTCTCTAATAAGGAGTGATATTGAGCATCCTTTGATGTGTTTGTTAGCCATCCGTATGTGTTCTTTGGAGAAAGGCCTGTCTAGTTCTTTGGCCCCTTTTCTGATCGGGTCCTTTATTTTTCTGGAATTGAGCTGCAAGCATTGCTAGTATATTTTTGAGATTAATTCTTTGTCAGTTGCTCCATTTGCTATTATTTTCTCCTATTCTGAAAGCTGTCTTTTCACCTACAGCAAAACTTTTAAAGCCTGGGATACATGATAGAAAACAGTCACATAAATAAAGCTGAACTTTTCAATGGAGTTTTCCCAGCATATACGCCTAAATCCTGACATCTTTTCAGTGGATTCACATATAACTAAAGAATAATGCTAACTTTTTTTTTTTTAAAGATGAAAAATTTTATAGTTTATAAACCCAGGATAACCTTAATCCCAAATCTTGAAAATAGTATATAAGGAAATACTTACAGACTGATATCTTTCAAGAAACAAATGCAAAAATTCTTGGTAAATAATAGCCACTTTAATTCAATAATAGAGAAAGGAAAGTACATCATATGAAGCTGGATATATTACTGAAACACAATATTAACTTACCATTTGAAAAATTTAATTCTTCACATTTACAAAATTAAGGTGAAAATCATGTATCATTTCAAATACAGAAAATTTGTTTCATAATATTCAGTACTCATTTATAATAAACAAATCTCCTAGAAACCTATAAGTAACAGAAAATATTATGGATGTGATGAGTGAAGTGAAGTCGCTCAGTCGTGTCTAACTCTTTGTGACCCCATGGGATTCTCTAGGCAAGAACACTGGAGTGGGTTGCCATTTCCTTCTCCAGGGGAATCTTCCCAACCCAGGGATCAAACCCAGATCTCTAGCATTCCAGGCAGATGCTTTAACCTCTGAGCCACCAGGGACTGTGATCTTTCCCTTGAGATAAAGATCAAGACCAGGATGCTCTAAGACCCCAGTGCTTTTGAGCATGCCCTGAAGACTTGGAAACAATACACAAAGGGATGGGTTCAGTTCAATTCAGTTCAGTTCAGACATGCCCGACTCTGAGACCCCACGGACTGCAGCACGCCAGGCCTCCCTGTCCATCACCAACTCCCCGAGTTTACTCTAACTCATGTCCATTGAGTTGGTTATGCCAATCAACCACCTCATCCTCTGTTGTCCCCTTCTCTTCCTATCTTCAATCTTTCCCAGCATCAGGGTCTTTTCAAATGAGTCAGTTCTTTGCATCAAGTGGCTAAAGGGATGAGATTAAAGGCTAAAAATCAGACAGGGAGGCTCTAAGAGAGATCTTTCTAAAAGAAAAGGAAAAAAAAAAANAAAACTGACCTTTTCCAGTCCTGTGGCCACTGCTGAGTTTTCCAAATTTGCTGGCATATTGAGTGCAGCACTTTCACAGCATCATCTTGTAGAATTTAAAATAGCTCCAGTGGAATTCCATACTTTTACTAGCTTTGTTCATAATGATGCTTCCTAAAGCCACTTGACTTCACATTCCAGGATGTCTGGGTCTAGGTGAGTGATCACACCATCATGATTATCTGGGTTGTGAAGATCTTTTTTGTACAGTTCTTTGTGTATTCTTGCTACCTCTTCTTAATATCTTCTGCTTCTGTTAGGTCCATACCATTTCTGTCCTTTATCAAGCCCATCTTTACATGAAATGTTTCCTTGATAACTGATTTTCTTGAAGAGATCTCTAGTCTTTCCCATTCTATTCTTTTCCTCTGTTTCCCTGCACTGATTACTGAGAAAGGATTTCTTATCTCTCCTTGATATTCTTTGGAACTCTGCATTCAAATGGGTATATCTTTGCTTTTCTCCTTTGCCTTTCACTTCTCTTCTTTTCACAACTATATGTAAGGCCTCCTCAAACAGCGTTGTTGGTTTTTTGCATTTTTTTCTTGGGGATGGTCTTGATCCCTGTCTCCTGTACAGTGTCCCAAACCTCCGTCCATAGTTCATCAGGCACTCTTATCAGATCTAGTCTCTTCAATCTTTTTCTCACTTCTGCTGTATAATCGTAAGGGATTTGATTTAGGTCATACCTGAATGGTCTAGTGATTTTCCCCACTCTTCAATTTGAAGTCTGAATTTGGCAATAAGGAGTTCATGATCTAAGCCACAGTCAGCTCCCCGTCTTGTTTTTCCTGACTGTATAGAGCTTCTCCATCTTTGGCTGCAAAGAATATAATCAGTCTGATTTCAGTGTTGACATCTGGTGATGTCCATGTGTAGAGTCTTCTCTTGTGTTGTTGGAAGAGGGTGTTTGCTATGACAGTGCATTTTCTTGGCAAAACTCTATTAGCCTTTGCCCTGCATCATTCTGTACTCCAAGGGCAAATTTGCCTGTAACTCCAGGTGTTTCTTGACTTCCTACTTTTGCATTCCAGTCCCTTATAATGAATCTTTTCTGGGTTTTAGTTCTAGGAGGTCTTGTGGTGTTCTTAGAACGGTTCAAGNCCTTTGCCCTGCATCATTCTGTACTCCAAGGGCAAATTTGCCTGTAACTCCAGGTGTTTCTTGACTTCCTACTTTTGCATTCCAGTCCCTTATAATGAATCTTTTCTGGGTTTTAGTTCTAGGAGGTCTTGTGGTGTTCTTAGAACGGTTCAAGTTCAGCTTCTTTAGCATTACTGGTCAGGGCATAGACTTTGGATTACCGTGATATTGAATGGTGTGCCTTGGAAACAAACAGAGATCATTCTGTCTTTTCTGAGATTGCATCCAAGTGCTGCATTTCGGACTCATGTACTGTGATGGCTACTTCATCTCTTCTGAGGGATTCCTGCCCGCAGTAGTAGATATAATGGTCATCTGAGTTAAATTCACCCATTCNTTGGAAAAAATCATAGAAGCCTTTTCATAATCTCACCTCTCCCCATGATGTAGGTTAATAACCTATGTAGCTCATTCATTAACCTTATCTACACTGGTCCAGAAAGTGCATGTCCAGTGTAAGGATGAAGAATTTGGGGTGCCACCATCAATATTCCAGGCCTTTGTACTTGACTTAATCTCTTGATAGCTTATGTCCTTGAAAGTATTGATAAAACTTGATAAGAGCTAACTAAGGGTCTGTTTCATATAGTAATAATATTGCAAATCTATCCATTATGATAGTTTACAGGTCTTTGCTTAGTGGTGCTGTGACACTTGGCATATTGACACAGAAGATGAGATCTTTGCTATTTTTGGTCATGGAACTCTAAGCTAGATGAGGTGAAGATAAACAAGTAAATAAAAAAAAATTAACGTAATTTCAAATAGCATTAAATACTAGAAGACCATTACACAGAGCATACTCTTGGCAGGGAATATATTAGATAGGGAGAAAAGTAAATGGGTATTTTAAATGATGATTTCTGAGCAGAGATTTCAATAATTTTTATATGAGATACTTAAAATGATTTCAGTGAAGGATGAAAGAGGTGAAAATTAAAGGAGTGCTGCAAAGCTTTTTGATGAATTGAATATGGATATGAAAGAGAACTCAAGGCTAATTCCTGTGTTTGAGATTGAGTAATTGAGCAAATGGTAAGATTATTAATTGAAATGAGTAGAATTAAAGAGGAACAAGTTTGGGAGATGGGGTTGAAGTAGGGATTGCAAGTTATTTGACGTTAAGTTTGAAATACCTAACTGCCATAGAAGAGGAGATCTTGAGTAGGAAATTGAATGGATATGCCTGGAGCTCAGGGAGAATTCTCATTTGAATTTATTAATTTAAGAGTCATCAGCATATAGATACTGTTTAAAGCAAGGGGACTGGATAAAATTAACCAGGCAGAGTTTTCACATGAACAAGAGAGGAAGACCAAAGACTAAATCCTGGGTCACCCAAATATTTAAAGCATAAGGAAAGCCAAGAGATCATGGTATGCTGGAAGACAAATAAGAGAGACATGTCTTAAGAAGGAGGGATAAAAAACTGGACAAATTGCTGAACATTTAAAATGAAGACCAGGAATCACTGGACTTGGCAAATTGGATATTGACCTTGCAGAAGGGTTTTATGAGTCCCAGGGAAAAGTGCCTAATTGGAATATGCTCAAGAGGACAGAAACTGAGTGAGAGGGTATCCCATATCTAGAGTCCTTTAGCTGTAAAGGGCTGCAGAGAAGGGAGGTAGCAGCTGGGGCAGCACTGCGTTTGTGGATGTGTTAACAGAAATGAGGAAGTAAGTAAGAAGGCTGGCAGTTCTTAGAAAAGGTAAGCGTTAGGAGAACAAAAGAATCTTCTGTTCACAGACTAATTGAAGTGAGATCTGGAACACAAGTTAGGGTTTATACTTGGAGACAGAGGACGCTGTTGGTCAGTTTTAACCAGAGAACACTTCAACAGGAGAGACATAGAGGCACATTAAGGGCCTCCCTGGTTGCTCAGTGGTAAAGAATCTGCTTGCAGTGCCGGAGACGCAGGTTCTATCCCTGTGTCTGGATGACCGCATGGGGAAGGAAATGGCAACCCACTCCAGTGTTTTGGCCTGGAGAATCCCAGGGACGGGGGAGCCTGGTGGGCTGCCATCTATGGGATCGCACAAAGTCGGACACGACTGAAGCGACTTAGCAGCAGTGCTGAGGAGCAGTTTGAGATTAGGCAGGATAAAATGAAGTGAAAATAATCATTATATTTGTATGTTCTTTAAATGGTGTGGGCAAAGAATCAGAAAAATCTAGTTAATCAAGAATTATCTTTGCTATCAGAGTACAATTGAGGAAGAGACATGCAAGAAAGTGAAGTAAGTGTATATGTAAAAGAAGGACTGAAATGAAAATTAATCGAGATAAGCAGGAAATGAGAACATTTTACTGGACAAAGAAAAAATTATGGTGTTATCAGATACTGATGAGGTCAAAGATTGGATAGAATAAGGGCACTAAAATAATCTAAAAAAGAAAGCTGTGGTCTAGATGTGGGAGAATTATAATAATTTGGATATGGTACTCCTACAAGAGATAACAAAGTCTGGAACAATGATTCTCAAGCAAGACACCACTGGTATTTTGGGGTGGAAAATTCACCATTGTGTGTAATTTACCAGTACATTAAAGAATATCTATCTTCTCTGCTGTCTACACACTAAATACCAGAAGCTTCCTTCCATTACAGTAGTTAAATATCCTAACATATTTTCAAAGATTGCTTGAGGTACCTACCAGGTGAAAACCACAGGTGTCTATGGTGGATCCATGGATTCACCACATGAGAATAGCAGACAGTCATTTCCCTTCTTAACTATTTCCCTTCTTAACTATTTCCCTTCTTAAGGATGCCATACACACTTTTGCATCCATGTCAATTAACTGTTGCCTTTAAAATGTTAAGGACCAAATCTGTCTTTTCTTTCCATGTCTAGCCCACAGAAATCATTCAAAGGTGTTTTGAATAAATACATAGAATGAGTGTCTCTGTTTACCCTACTTTATTTCTAAGTTTGGCTGCATATTTTACAAATGCATTTTCTTGACTGTGTTTACGTCCTTAATGAGGAATAATTATTGTATAATTTCCTTCTTAAATACTAAAAAGGTCTTTCCTATCTTTTTAACCAAAGTAGGCCTCAAAGTATGTTGGTCTTAATTCACACAGTATTTGTAATTTTTATAAGGTTGAATGCTTTTGGATGGACACACACTTTCAAAACTTCTTCTGAGTCCCTGCCTTTTTTTTTTTTTTTAATTTGTGTCAGTCTTGTTTCTTTCCTCTGTGGCCCTTATAGGTATTTGAGTATGAGGTTCTTGATATAATAATTTCAGTTTAGATATTTATATTTGGCCTGAAATACATAGTGGGCACAAAAAATGCTAATTATAAATATAATTCATTTTATTTTATTTTTCTTAAAAGTACAAAAATATTTGATAGAATATGCTACTTAAATTCAACATGCATGGAGAAATATGTGCTTAATTTACAAAAAAATGCTTATGCTATACTGAAGAAAGCTTAATGCTTGACATATTTTATTTTTAAACTACAGTTTCTAATTTATATGAATATTATTCCCAGTTAAAGACTTCAACATATTAAATATGCATTACAGATATGTTATTAACTCTACTTTGCTTCTAATGAGTATATTTTTAAATCCTTTGTAATTAAAATTCCATAAACTAGAATAANACAGTTTCTAATTTATATGAATATTATTCCCAGTTAAAGACTTCAACATATTAAATATGCATTACAGATATGTTATTAACTCTACTTTGCTTCTAATGAGTATATTTTTAAATCCTTTGTACTTAAAATTCCATAAACTAGAATAACTTGCATCTCAATAGCTATTGAATTTAGCTTTTCCTAATTTTATTTTACTTTTAAAAATTATAACCAGTTCTATCTTGCAGATTTATATTCTGAGTCCAAGATATTACACATGTAAAATAACCTACAAGAAAAAAATTCTAGTTTAATCCATAACCAGCTTCTATCTTGACAATTTCTACTCTGAGTCCAAAATATTACATATGTAAAATAAACTGCAAGAAAAAAGTCTAGTTTATATAATTCAATATGTTGCTACTTAGTCATGTGTTCTGATATATTTATCCAAATAATAGGGTAATTTTTGCAATACCCATCCGAACANATAACCAGCTTCTATCTTGACAATTTCTACTCTGAGTCCAAAATATTACATATGTAAAATAAACTGCAAGAAAAAAGTCTAGTTTATATAATTCAATATGTTGCTACTTAGTCAAATAATAGGGTAATTTTTGCAATACCCATCCAAACAATATTTCACAATATACATTTGATAAAGTAAAAGGAAATAAAAAGTCAAAAAGGAAGACTGGCAGAAGGCATTAGGTTTTAACTTGACTTCGCACAATGTTTTAATTTGACCTCATTGCTTTCCTGACTTTATTTTAGGTGCTTTTTTATGTGGTTAAAGAGTTCTATTTCCAACCTGACTCTTTAATATTTGAAATCAAAGTTTTTTTAAGTCATAAAGTTATTATCTAATTAATTGATGGAAAAATTAATAATGTGATTTAAACCAATATGAACTTTTATGAAATTTCACTAATTATTGCAATAACTTTGGAGTGAAATAAAATTATCCATGCAGTAGGCAGTGAATTTATGCTTAATATCACCATGACTTCACAGGTGTTAAATTAGCCACAAAGGAACTCTTGGGAGCAATCCAAACCTAATAAGAATGGGCAGGAATGCTATTTTAAAGGANTAACTTTGGAGTGAAATAAAATTATCCATGCAGTAGGCAGTGAATTTATGCTTAATATCACCATGACTTCACAGGTGTTAAATTAGCCACAAAGGAACTCTTGGGAGCAATCCAAACCTAATAAGAATGGGCAGGAATGATATTTTAAAGGAAACATGAAGCGGAATATCTGGTGTATAACCCTGATTCAGCCTTCAGAAATGTGCCAGTATTTCTCTGTTATTTTTGTGGATAGAAATTATAGCTTGCCTCTATTCTTAGTCATCTTTCTCAAAGAAGGTTGAATTTAGAACTAGGTTCGTGTTTTATTTTTTCCTTTTCTTTTCCTCTCTTTCTAAAAACCAAACTATTTTTAGACCTCAGATATTTATATCATTAAAACCCATGTGACAAAACATATTTTGAAAAGGAGCATGACTGATAAGATGGTTTTCAAACCAAGGATGTGGATATTTTTCAAGCTAAGTATTTCTTTAATTCTGGAGTAATAAAACAATCAGGTCTCAAAAACCTTCCAAAGTGGCTGCCTGCCAGCCTTCAGCACACAGCCCCTTTGCAAAGTTCCCTGATGCTCAGGGTTCGCTATCTGCCATAACACTGGGGTTCTTGGCAAAAGACTCTCTCAGTTTATGGGACTCTGGGAGCCACAGCCTTGGGCTCTGTTGGAGTGGTCCTTGAGCATCTGCTGTGCCAGAAAGTCCAGGATCCCACTGCCAGCAGTGCGTTCCTGCCTAGGCAAGCATAGTGGCGGGCAGGAGGGCCAGAAGACTCCCGCAAGACTGGAGACAGGACCTCAAGTGCCAGGTTGACAATTGCGGTTGCCAGAATCAGGCAGTCGTGGTTAAACCATGACTGCAGAGATACCTTAAGAAAATCTGTAAGAACACCTGCATTTGAAATACCTTTGTAACATCAAGTAAACTTTACATAATGTGGGGGTCATCAGTAGCCAGACGATCCCTCGAGAAATCAAAGTACTGAGGATTAAGGTGGAGGACTAACTAGTCCTACGCTACAGCACCCCTGAATTTTTGTCACNCCTTTGTAACATCAAGTAAACTTTACATAATGTGGGGGTCATCAGTAGCCAGACGATCCCTCGAGAAATCAAAGTACTGAGGATTAAGGTGGAGGACTAACTAGTCCTACGCTAGAGCACCCCTGAATTTTTGTCACATTGAAAATGAAGGTGTTACTTCCTCAATCGTGTCCAACTCTGCAACCCCATGGACAGTAGTCTGCCAGGCTCCTCTGTCCATAGAATTTTCCAGGCAAGAAAAATGGAGTGGGTAGCCATTCCGTTATCCAGGGGAATCTTCCAAAACCAGGGATCAAACCCAGATCTCCTATATTGCAGGCAGATTCTTTATCTTCTGAGCCACCAGGGAAGATTCTGTCACAATATTTCTATAATACCATGCCACTATTATTGAGCATGTATCAAATGTCAGACACTATTTTAAATGCTCTACACATTTCATTTTGTGTTCTTTACTGTAACTTCCCATAGAGGACAATGCAATACTCAGTTTAAAAATTGTGAAGATGACACTAAGACAAGTTAAAACATTTACTCAGGGTCAAGGTAAGTAGGTAAGAGAGCAAGGATTCTAATGCAGGCTTTCTTGATACCAAAGCTGCTGTGCCATCCTGATTTTTTGGTGGCTTTGCAATTCCAACTCTCAGGTATAATTAGAGCAGAAAAAAGATCCAGGCTTATAAGACTTTATATTCTAGAATTTTGGGTCTATGTTGGTTAAGGAGACTTGGACTAGTATCAAGATTAGTTCTGATCAAATCTTTGATATTTTTTTAATTTTATGGTGTTCAGCTTATATTACTTAGGATTTATCTTCTTTTCATTCTTTCAGTGAAGTTCTGCTTCAATTTGGATAAGCCTGCCATTGCCTCTGTAATATATATGTGAGGATTAGACATTAGAAAAATGAATTACTTAAAAGAACATGGTACAGTTAACTATATCTGAACACTAGCTTTAACAGATGACATTAAAAAGTAGAATAAATATTATGTGTGCATAATACTGTTACCCATGAAAAGCATTTACTATATATATATATATATAGGGTATAACCTATATAATGAATGCAGATTGTTGTTGTTAAGTCACTAAGACTTGTCCCAGTCTTTGAGACCTCATGGACTGCAGCATGCCAGGCTTCCCTGTTCTTCACTATCTCCAGCAGTTTGTGCAAACTCTTGTCCACTGAGTACATAGCTATTTGTTGTGGATATCAAATGTCATGTATTAAGAAAGACACATGACTGACATGCCCTATTGTAATAGAAACACAGGCAGATTCGTACCATGGCCCAGGGAAATTTCTTGTTTTCTCTGGTAGAATAATAAGTTACATAAAACAGAGGGTTTGAGGAAGTTTATTTTATTGTGGAAGTGATTTTTTTATAAAGATATGATACTTCAATGTTTGTTCATTTGTTCATCTAAATAACATATTAAAGTATATCTCTATTCATTATTAACTTACATGAAAATTAAACGTAATAAAGAGCATCTTGCATAGGAAACAAAAAAATACAAAGCACCATCACCTGTTTACTCAAAAGAATAAATATTCTACTTTTCAGACGTTAATTGCATCCACATCATGATGTTTACACATAAGGAGAAACACAAATACAATAAGTATTTTCATGTTTCAAGACTCTAAATAAATCAGAATTCTATATTCCACTATCCTCCTAATCAATTGTTAAAATAAAGGCAATTCATGCTTTATTCAGAGTATGCCTTCTCTAAAATCTTCATCTTGTGTTAACAAATTGAGAGACCACTGAGAAGAAAGGAAAAAACTGAAAACAAAAAAAATAAGACATAAATACCATAAAACAGAAACTTTCTTTTTCTTTACTTCCTTGTACCATTTCCAGGCATTTCTCAGTCCCATAGCTTTTGCATATCTTTCCTATCAGCTTTAAACTTTCCCTCCTCTCCAATAAACTCTTCTTTATTTTTGCCTAAAATACCACTTCCTTGAGGCAGTTGTGCTGGCTGCCCCCAGGCTACACCAAAGGCTCCATTTGCAAACTTTAATCAGTTCAGTGACTCTGTCATGTCCAACTCTTTGCAACCTCATGGGCTGCAGCACTCCAGGCCTCGCTCTCTGTCACCAACTCCTGGAGTTGCTCAAACTCATGTCCATCGAGTCAGTGATGCCATTCAACCATCTCATCCTCTGTTGACCCTTCTCTTCCTGCCTTCAGTCTTTCCCAGAATCAGGGTCTTTTCAGTTCTTCACATCAGGTGGCCAAAATATTGGAGTTTCAGCTTCAACATCAATCCTTCCAATGAATATTCAGGACTGATTTCCTTTAGGATGGACTGGTTGGGTCTCTTTGCAGCCCAAGGGACTCCCAAGAGTCTTCTCCAAAACCACAGCTCAAAAGCATCAATTCTGCAGCGCTCAGCTTTTTTATAGCCCAATTCTCCGACTTCCGTATATGACTACTGGAAAAACCATAGCTTTGACTAGGCCAAACTTTGTTGGCAAAGTAATGTCTCTGCTTTTTAATATGCTGTCTAGGTTGATCATAACTTTTCTTCCAGGGAGCGAGTGTCTTTCAATTTCATGCTGCAGTCACCATCTGCAGTGATTTTGGAGCCCAAGAAAATAAAGTCTGTCACTATTTCCACTGCTTCTCCATCAGTTTGCCATGAAGTGATGGGACCAGATGCCATGATCTTAGCTTTCTGAATGCTGAGCTTAAAACCAACTTTTTCACTCTTCTTTTACTTTCATCAAGAGGCTCTTTAATTCTTCTTCACTTTCTGCTATAAAGGTGCTGTCATCAGCATATCTGAGGTTATTGATACTTCTCCTGGAAATCTCGTATCCAGCTTGTGCTTCATCCAGTCCAGCATTTCTTATGATGTACCCTACTGTAAGTTAAATAAGCAGGGTGACAATATACAGCCTAGATGTACTCCTTTCCCAATTTGGAAACAGTCTGTAGTTTCATGTACAGTTTCAACTGTTGCTCTTGCTCCTGCTGCTAAGTCGCTTCAGTCGTGTCCGACTCTGTGCGACCCCATAGACGGCAGCCCACCAGGCTCCCCCATCCCTGGGATTCTCCAGGAGAGAACACTGGAGTGGGTTGCCATTTCCTTCTCCAATGCATGAAAGTGAAAAGTGAAAGTCAAGTTGCTCAGTCGTGTCCGACTCTTGACCTGCATACAGATTTCTCAACAGGCAGGTCAGGTAGTCTGGTATTCTTATCTCTTTAAGAATTTTCCATAGTTTGTTTTGATCCACAAAATCAAAGTCTTTGGCCTAGTCAATAAAGGAGAAATATATGTTTCTCTAGAATTCTCTTGATTTTTTGATGATCCAGTGGATGTTGGCGATTTGATCTCTGGTTCCTCTGCCTTTTATAAAACCAGCTTGAACATCTGGAAGTTCATGGTTCACATATTGCTGAAGCCTGGCTTGGAGAATTTTGAGCATTACTTTGCTAGCATGTGAGATGAGTGCAATAGTGCTGTAGTTTGAGAATTCTTTGGCATTGCCAAACTTTCATTGAGCTGTGATAATCTCCTTACAGTATCTGAGTCTGTAATTGGATATTCTTTGATTTGATTATTTGATTATCTCTCTCACTACTCTATAATAAAGGACAATGGCTTTCCATTTAACTCATATTATTAGCACACTGCCTGGCACATAACTGTCAATAAATCATTCTTGATTGAATTGATACATTAATGAATGATTCAAAGTCTAAACTGGATGCCTATTCGAACAATCAAGGAAAAACTGTTGAGATAACTTGAGATAGTTCAGACATTCAAAGTTTTTAATACACTTTTTCTCTCTTTTTGGAATGTTATAATACTTATTCTTAAAAATTCATATTAAATGGCATCTTCTATCATAAAGTCACTGAAAGTTTAGGATTGTTTGTTAAACAACATTATTGCAGAAATAACTAACTAATGAAACTCTTAACTCTTTAACCCAATCACATGACCAGGGGTCAAAGTAACCAGATTTGGTCTCCAGGGATACTAATACATGTAAATAATTATTTGCCCATATTTCACAGTTACAGAAGATGTTTTGCTGTGTGTAATGGTGTATTCTCTAAAGGCATTTTTAAATGATTAGAACAAATTAAAAACTAAAAACTTTTTGAATATTGGATAAGTAGCTTTGTTTGCTCTTCCAATGCAACTTCAAAGCTAATTATTCAACCCCTTCTCCTAAACCCAAGAGCCAAGAAAGAAATCTTGTTTTTACAAGATTTCATATTTATTTTTAGTATTAAGCTACAGAAAATGACAGACGTAAAGAACTATTAGTCACTGTATTCAAATCTATTTTGTATCACTTATTAACCAAAGTTCTGTATGATGTAGATTTTGAATAACAGTTATGTTTTTCTTTTAATCCAACAAAGCATTTCTCTGCATAAAAAATAAATTGAATCTAAACACCAGAAAGTAGCATAAAAATGGTATCAATGGGATATAACCAGTAAAATTATTCTGCTTTCCATCGATAATAAAAATCATTTTGTTAAAAAAGACCTGAGTTCTTGGTAGGTATTAAATATCCACGATATGAAAAAGAATAATGCTGTTCATTGATGTAGATGAGATGTCAGTTGAGGGATCCCTAAGAAGTGACTGCCTGTTACATACTTTGGCTAAATTGTAATAGGGAATGTTTTTCCACTTCTTCTGCCTTTGCATCACTAGCTGGGAGTCTGTGGCTATCAGACACAAAAGAATATAGGATTGTGCTATGAATCTTTCACACCAGACATTTATGACTTGTTTGTCCCTTGAACTGCAAGGAGAGCCAACCAGTCCGTTCTGAAGGTGATCAGCCCTGGGTTTCCTTTGGAAAGAATGATGCTAAAGCTGAAACTCCAGTATTCTGGCCACCTCATGCAAAGAGTTGACTCATTGGAAAAGACTCTGATGCTGGGAGGATTGGGAGCAGGAGGAGAAGGGGACGACAGAGGATGAGATGGCTGGATGGCATCACTGACTCGATGGATGTGAGTCTGGGTAAACTCCGGGAGTTGGTGATGGACAGGGAGGCCTGGCATGCTGCGATTCATGGAGTTGCAAAGAGTTGGACACGACTGAGCGACTGTACTGAACTGAACTGTTCTGACATAGTTTTTAATTCATTTAAATAAGTGGATATTTATAATATAAAAATAATAATTATTTAAAATGCTTGCTCTTTGGAAGAAAAGCTAAGACCAACTTTGACAGCATACTAAAAAACAGAGACATTGCTTTGCCAACAAAAATCTGTCTAGTCAAAGCTATGGTTTTTCCAATAGACATGTATAGATGTGAAAGTTGGACTATAAAGAAAGCTGAGCACCAAAGAAATTGATGTTTTTGAATTGTAGTGTTGGAGAACACTCTTGAGATTCCCTTAGGCAGCAAGGAGATCCAACCAGTCCATCCTAAAAAATCAGTCCTGAATATTCATTGGAAGGACTGATGCTGAAGCTAAAACTCCAATACTTTGGCCACCTGATGCAAAGAACTGACTCATTTGAAAAGACCCTGATGTTGGGAGAGATTGATGGCTGAAGGAGGAGGCCAACAGAGGATGAGATGGTTTGATGGCATCACCGACTCAATAGATATGAGTTTGAGTAAGCTCTGGAAGTTAGTGATAGAGAGGGAGGCCTGGCATGCTGCAGTCCATGGGGTCACAAAGAGTTGGACATGACTGACAGACTGAACTGATTATTTTAATTCACTTATTCATTTCTCATAGGCCTAGCACATCAGTAGTTTGCTGACTAGCCAGTGTATTGTGCCTTATATCTGCCACATGACTATTTCCTTTAAGTGGTCAGACTTGAAAAGGGACTAGC
>SJYV01015492.1:994807-1054968 GCA_006410875.1 Neotragus pygmaeus | reverse complement strand
AAATCAGTCCTGAATATTCATTGGAAGGACTGATGCTGAAGCTAAAACTCCAATACTTTGGCCACCTGATGCAAAGAACTGACTCATTTGAAAAGACCCTGATGCTGGGAGAGATTGATGGCTGAAGGAGGAGGCCAACAGAGGATGAGATGGTTTGATGGCATCACCGACTCAATAGATATGAGTTTGAGTAAGCTCTGGAAGTTAGTGATAGAGAGGGAGGCCTGGCATGCTGCAGTCCATGGGGTCACAAAGAGTTGGACATGACTGACAGACTGAACTGATTATTTTAATTCACTTATTCATTTCTCATAGGCCTAGCACATCAGTAGTTTGCTGACTAGCCAGTGTATTGTGCCTTATATCTGCCACATGACTATTTCCTTTAAGTGGTCAGACTTGAAAAGGGACTAGCGCTTCTTAAACACACTGTAGTGTATCTGAGGGTCTGATTTTCCCATTACTGTCATGAACTTGAGGTGGAGGAAGGACTGAATTGAAGTAATGGTAATATGTCACTCCAGAATGAAAGCTCAGTTGATGGGAAAGAACTTCAAATTCAAATTGGTATCCAGTACAGTAGCTCCCTAGAGATTAGTAGTTAGGAAATCAGAGTATCAAAAGAGAGATACTCCATTAACTAGCTAATATTTTCCATGTTCACATTCAAGAGGGATACAGAGTAGGACATTCATTTCTTGGAGAAAGGAGGGTTATATGAGAGGTGTGTGAGAAGGATGAGGGGACAAATAGGAAATCTGAAAAATGGAAATGGTTTTCCAGGTCCTCCTGAGTACATTTTCCATAGGGCCTTTAGGAAATGTGCAGGGTAATACATTTCTTCTCTGTTAGACAGTCAAGTATATTTATAAATATTATATATGTAAACAGTGAGTCCATAACAGAAAGATGTTTGAAATAAAGTAATTGTGTTTTTATTAACTATTCAGTGTCCATAATGCTTGTGCCTAGTCGCAAAGTCATGTCTGACTCGTTGAGACCCATTGGATGGCAACATGCCAGGCTTCCCTGTCCTTCCTTATCTCCTGAAGCTTGCTCAAACTGATGTCCGTTGAATCAGGAATGCCATTCAACCATCTCATCCTCATTAGTCCCCTTCTCCTCCTGCCTTCAATCTTTCCAGCGTCAGAGTCTTTTCCAATGAGTTGGCTCTTCACATCAAGTGGCCAAAGTACTGCAGCTGCAGCTTCAGCATCAATCTTTCCAATGAATATTCAGGATTGATTTTCTTTAGGATTGATTGGTTTGATCTTCTTGCAGTCCAAAGGACTCTCAAGAGTCTTCTCCAGAACAATAATTTGAAAGCATCAGTTCTTCAGTGCTCAGCCTTCTTTATGGTCCAAATCTCACATCCATACATAACTGCTTGAAAAACCATAGCTTTGACTATATGGACCTTTGTCAGCAAAATGATGTCACTGCTTTTTAATATACTGTCTCATTTATCATAGTTTTTCATTCAAGGAGGAAGTGTCTTCTAATTTCGCGGCTAGGGTCAGTCTGCACTGATTTAGGAGCCCAAGAAAATAAAGTCTGTCCCTTCTTCCACTGTTTCCCCATCTATTTGCCATGAATTGATGAGACTGGATGCCATGGTCCTAGTGTTTTCAATGTTGAGTTTTAAACCATCTTTTTCATTCTCCTCTTTCACCCTCATCAAGAGGCTCTTTATATCTCTTTACTTTCTGCCATTAGAATGGTATCCTCTGCATATCTGAGGTTGTTTATGTTTCTCCCAGCAGTTTTTATTCCAGCTCGTGATTCATCCAGCCTGACATTTCTCTTTATGTACTCTGCCTATAAGTTAAATAAGCAGGGTGACAATATACAGCCTAGATATAATCTTTTCCCAGTGTAAACCAGTCTGTTGCTCCATGTCTGGTTCTAACTGTGGCTTCTTGACCTGCATACAGGTTTCTCAGGGGACAGGTAAGATGAAGTGTTATTCCCATTTCTTTAAGAATTTTCCACAGTTTGTTGTGATCTACACAGTCAAAGGCTTTAGTGTATCAATGACACAGATGTTTTTCTGGAATTCCGAGCTTTCTCTATGATCTAACTGATGTTAGCAATTTGATCTCTGGTTCCTGTGCTTTTTCTAAATCTGTTTTTTTACACCTGGATTTACAGTCTTAACCAGATTTTATTTAAAAAATAAGTTGAAATGACCAGACTGACTATTGATTGGATAATTATACATATAAAAAATGCCGGATTTTTATGGCTGATGTATATTTGAAAAAGTAACAGTACATTCCTATGTTTCTGGAATTGGAGGGTCTGATATACTTAAATATAAGTAGGGGAACATTATTTAGTATACATTCCACATAAATGCAGTGTCAGAATAATTTTCTTGAAATTACTGAGATGCATGTATTCTGTATCCATTTATAAGAAATGATGATGTAGTAAGTAAAATGTTTTTCTAAGTTGTAGCTACTCTATCAAATTAATTGAACTCAAGGAAGATGTCATGGGAACCTTTATTCTATAGCTAGTCAGTCAAAAGCCCAGGTGTTGTTTGAAATGGGGAGTGGAGGCAGTAGAGTAGGAACGAAACTCAACCTGTGAAATCGGATGCTATTGCCAAGTAGATATGCTAGAACTGAGTTAAACTGTAGAACACCCAGTTAGTGTCCTGATATTTGCTTGTTGATCCAGGGAAACCCCCACACCCCTTATATAGGAATTTGGTAATCAGAACACAAAAGAGCTCCCTTACTTATCAATTACCCAGTCATTTTCATTTTGAAGCTATTAATTGTAGACCACTCCATATAAAAGTCCCTTCTAGTGCTCTTTCAGTATTTAAACACGTTCTCTGGTGATTTTGGATAGGAATTACTTTAAAACTGAGAAAATTTTGAGTCAAACTTTTTTTCTGCTCTAGGACTTGCTTCAAGTTTGATATATAAAAGGAAGTTGAAATGTAAAAGTCCTGAGCAAGACTAGTCAAAGGATTTTGACTGTTCATTCATTTTCCATCTCTATGCTCTACTACGTTTCAGTGTCACCCATATGACCTTTTAAAATTAATTTATTTATTTTAATTGGAGGCTGATTACAATACCGTAGTAGTTTTTGCTGCACTGACATGAACCTGCACAACTTTTCATCACTTCTTTATCTTTTCTGTTTCTCCTTTCCTCCCACAAACATTTCATGTCCTCTATTAGAAAATTCTGTTCACTATGTCTTCAAATATACCCCCATATGATTATTATTACTTACTGTTAACTTACCTTTTTCTCTCTCACTGGGATTCTCATAATATCCTCTTAACTAGTCACCCAGCTCTCGTATTTCCTCCACTGTTTAATGTCTACACAGAAACCAGATTATGAACTGTAACGGAAGTTAGATCATGCCTTTTTGTTCGAGACCTTATGCAATGCCTCACATTTATTTTTCTCAGCTTAAGTGCCAAAAGCCTTATAATGGCCATAGGATCTCCATGATCCACACAGAACTATTGAAAGTGGATAATTTTGTCTGTCCCTTTCACTGTCTGTTCCTTTTCTTTAGTGCCTTACATAGCATGAGTACAAGATAAATGCTAACGGGATACTGACATAGGAATAATGTCTGAATAGTTACTGAATCTCTGATTTATCTTGGATTGCTAGGCCAAAGAGGTGACTTGGAGACTTCCAATGGGGAGAGCTGCTTTGACTTCATCTAGGGTGGAAATGATGGGCCCATGGGAATAGATAGTCTAAGCGTCCTTATATTATTGAAGTTAGTGTTAGTAGTGACCACTAATTCTTAATTTGCTAACTCTTTGGGCCACTGATGACCAAGTATCTCTATTCTCTAATAGAAACATAATTCCAGAAAAACATCTACTTCTGCTTCATAGATTACACTAAAGCCTTTGATTGTGTGGATAACAATAAACTGTGGAAAATTCTTAAAGAGATGGGAATACCAGACCACATTACCTGCCACCTGGAAAATCTGTATGCAACAGTTAGAACCCAATATGAAACAAAGGACAGGTTCAAAAGTGGGGAAAGAGTTTGTTAAGGCTGAATATTGTCACCCTGATTATTTAATTCATATGCACGGTGCATCATGAGAAGCATTGGACTGGATGAAGGACAGATGAAATCAAGTTTGCCAGGAGAAATATCAATAACCTCATATATGCAGATGATACCACCCTTGTAGCAGAAAGCAAAGAAGAACTAAAGAGACTCTTGATGAGGGTGAAAGAGGAGAGTGAAAAAGATGGCTTAAAACACATTCAAAAAATGAAGATCATGGCATCTGGTCCCATCACTTCATGGTAAATAAATGAGCAAACAGTGGNATCCACACAGAACTATTGAAAGTGGATAATTTTGTCTGTCCCTTTCACTGTCTGTTCCTTTTCTTTAGTGCCTTACATAGCATGAGTACAAGATAAATGCTAACGGGATACTGACATAGGAATAATGTCTGAATAGTTACTGAATCTCTGATTTATCTTGGATTGCTAGGCCAAAGAGGTGACTTGGAGACTTCCAATGGGGAGAGCTGCTTTGACTTCATCTAGGGTGGAAATGATGGGCCCATGGGAATAGATAGTCTAAGCGTCCTTATATTATTGAAGTTAGTGTTAGTAGTGACCACTAATTCTTAATTTGCTAACTCTTTGGGCCACTGATGACCAAGTATCTCTATTCTCTAATAGAAACATAATTCCAGAAAAACATCTACTTCTGCTTCATAGATTACACTAAAGCCTTTGATTGTGTGGATAACAATAAACTGTGGAAAATTCTTAAAGAGATGGGAATACCAGACCACATTACCTGCCACCTGGAAAATCTGTATGCAACAGTTAGAACCCAATATGAAACAAAGGACAGGTTCAAAAGTGGGGAAAGAGTTTGTTAAGGCTGAATATTGTCACCCTGATTATTTAATTCATATGCACGGTGCATCATGAGAAGCATTGGACTGGATGAAGGACAGATGAAATCAAGTTTGCCAGGAGAAATATCAATAACCTCATATATGCAGATGATACCACCCTTGTAGCAGAAAGCAAAGAAGAACTAAAGAGACTCTTGATGAGGGTGAAAGAGGAGAGTGAAAAAGATGGCTTAAAACACATTCAAAAAATGAAGATCATGGCATCTGGTCCCATCACTTCATGGTAAATAAATGAGCAAACAGTGGAAACAGTGACTAATTTTATTTTCTTGGGCTCCAAAATCACTGCAGATAAGGACTGCAGACACAAAATTATAAGAAACTCAAGGAAGTCAAGATCAAGAAACTCAAGATACAAAAGCCATAACAAACCCAAACAGCATATTAGAAAGCAGTGGCATCACTTTGCTGACAAAGGTCTGTATAGTTAAAGCTTTGATTTTTCCAGTAGTCATATATGGATGTAAGAGTTAGACCGTAAAGAAGGCTGAGCGCCAAAGAACTGATTCTTTCAAACTGTGGTGTTGGAGAAGACTCTTGAGAGTCCCTCAGACAGCGAGGAAATCAAACCAGTCAATCCTAAAGGACATCAACCCTGAATATTCATTGAAAGGACTAGTACTAAAACTGAAGCTCCAATACTTTGGCCACCTGATGTGAAGAGCCGACTCACTGGAAACGATGCTCAGACTGGGAAAGATTAAAGGCAGGAGGAGAAGGGGACAACAGCGGATGAAATAACTGGATGGCATCATTGACTCAGTGGACATGAGTTTGAGCAAACTCTGAGAGACAGAGAAGGACATGGAAGCCTGTTGTGCTGCAGTCCCTTGGGTCACAAAAAGTTGGACATAACTGAACAAATAAATAACAACAGCAAAGCCTGTAACCTTAGTTTCTGGAAAAAGAAACTTTTCACAGGAGTATGGCAGCTTGAAACATTCTTTATTTAAAATACAATTTTTTTTTTTAGTGCAAAAGAAACTCAGTTATTGATACAACTTGCATAACAGTCTCAGGTAATTCACATAAAAGAATATAAATAATAAACGGGCAGCACTTCCCAGGTGGCACAGTGGTTAAGACTCCATCTGCCAGTGCAGGAGACACAAGAGATGTGGGATCAATCTCCGTGTTGGGAAGACCCCCTGCAGGGGGACATGGCAACCCACTCCTGTATTCTTCCAGGCAAAATTCCAGGACAGAAGAGCCTGTTGGGCTACAGCCTTCAGGGTTGTAAAGGTCTGTATGATTCAGCATCTCACATAATAGATCCACATTTTCCATGCTTCATTTTTCTTCGCCTGAAATTTGTGCATTGGGCTATTATGAATAGCAATATTTCCATGTTTGAACTCTATTCATAATAAAGAATTCTAAAAACAGCACAGATAAGGACCTAAATGATGAGATTTTTATGTTTCAAAAGCTTTCAAGAAATTGGTGAAAAGATCAATCTGATTTAATGGATTTAAATTAAAGCACAGTTTTAAAGACTTGGCCAAGCAACTTCTTTAATCATCAACTAAAATATTAGTTCGGGATAAATTACCCTGTAGAGAGGGGTCAATTAAATGTATCCAGACATTTTGAAAAGCAAATTCATTGATCAAATTTCTTTTGTTATTTTTAGGTTAATTTTTATTTTCCAATGGCAGATATTATCCCCTGATACCAAGCCGAGGAAACTGAATATAATATAGTGTTACATCTTAAGAAAAACTAATGGTACTCTAAATACCTAAGTAAGATACTATCCCTAAATTACTCCTAAGTAATGAGAAGATCAGATTGCCAACATCCATTGGATCAGAGAAAAGGCAAGAGAATTCCAGCAAAACATCTATTTCTGCTTCATTTGCTATGTGAAAGCCTTTGACTGTGTGGATCACACCAAACTATGGAAAATTCTTAAAGAGATAGGAATAACAGACCACCTTACCTGCCTCCTGCAAAACCTGTATACAGATCAAGAAGCAGCAGTTAGAGCCGGATATGGAACCATGTTTACTGTTTCCAAATTGAGAAAGAAGTCTATCAAGGCTGTCTATTGTCATCCTGTTTGTTTAACTTATACTTAAGACTTCCCTGGTGGCTCAGATGGTAAAACGCCTGCCTAAAATGCGGGAGACCCAGGTTGGATCCCTGGGTGGGATCCTCTGCAGAAGGAAGCGGCAACCCACTCCAGTATTCTTGCCTGGAGAATCCCATGGATGGAGGAGCCTGGCAGGCTACAGTCCCTGGGGCCACAAAGAGTCAGACCCGACTGAGCGACTTCACTTTCACTTATAAGCAGAGTACATACTCCGGGAGGGGAGGAATACGTAAATGAATTTTGGAACACTAAATTATTATTCCAACGTGTTTACCATTGGAAGTATAGTTTATCTTATTCTTTGATATCCTTAGTTCCTATTCAGACTCTTTTTGGAAGCTAATCATGATGTCAAATGTTAAATACCTAATCCCTTGAATCTATGTCAGGGATCCAACCAGTCCATCCTAAAGGAGATCAGTCCTGAATATTCATTGGAAGCACTGATGCTGAAGCTGAAACTCCAATACTTTGGCCATCTGATGCGAAGAGCTGACTCATTGGAAAAGACCCTGATGCTGGGAAAGATTGAGCGCAGGCGGAGAAGGGGACGACAAAGGATGGTTGGATGGCATCACTGACTCGATGGACATGCGTTTGAGTAAACTCTGGGAGCTGGTGAAGGACAGGGCGGCCTGGTGTGCTGCAGTTCATGGGGTCAGAAAGAGTCGAAAATGACTGAGAGACTGAGAAAGTGACTAGATGGTGGGGAAATTTGAAAAGTATAATAATAAAATTTTATGGCAGTCACTTTTATAGTGTAAAATTATATAGAGTAGGAAAATAGCTTTTTTAAGAGCAAAAATAATGCCATTTCCCTAAATCAAAAAAATACCTATATGCTGAATTTGTTCCTGCTGCTGCTCCTGCTAAGTCAGTTCAATCGTGTCCAACCGACTCTGCGCGACCCCATAAACCGCAGCCCACCAGGCTCTCCCGTCCCTGGAATTCTCCAGGCAAGAATACTGGAGTGGGTTGCCATTTCCTTCTCCAATGCATGAAAGTGAAAAGTGAAAGTGAAGTCGCTCAATTGTGTCTGACTCTTCATGACCCCATGGACCACAGCCCACCAGGCTCCTCCATCCATGGGATTTTCCAGGCAAGAATACTGGAGTGGGGTGCCATTGCCTTCTCCGGAATTTGTTCCTACTAATCTTTAAGTTAGATAATTGAGTTTTACATGGAATAATGCATATTATTCATTAAATCATAATGGTAATACCCCAGCTTATTTTAGGTCTCAGCTTGAAATTCCAAGTGACCTGTAGGTTGGGACTTCCCTGGTGGCTCAGACGGTAAAGTATCTGTCTACAAAACAGGAGACCTGGGTTCGATCCCTGGATCAGGAAGATTCCCTGGAGAAGGCAATGGCAACCCACTCCAGTACTCTTGCCTAGAAAATTCCATGGACGGAGGAGCCTGGTGTCCATGGGGTCGCAAAGAGTTGGACATGACTGAGCAAGTTCACTTCACTTCTGTAGACTGGATGAATTCCCTTATGTTTTCTTATTACACTAGGTGCAGACCAGTAGACGTGGTGCTCCGCTTTGCTGCTCTATTGTTATTCAGGAATGGATGTTTATGTTCTTTCTTTCCATTCTCTTTCCCCAAAGTGCCTTTCCATTGTTCTATAAGAGCATAGTCTCTGAAATTTAAGTGAGTTTCAGGATAGATGTAAAGGAGATTGCATCACGAGGTCTCCCCCTTGGAAATATTTCCAGAATGTATGCTCTAAATTATCGGGAGTATATGGTAAAAAGCTAACTCTTGTTCATCCATAGCATATCCATAGTGGAGCGAAATCAGAGACACAAAGAGATTGTGTAAAAACGTAAATTTACCTAAAATGAAAGACACATATGAAGAGAATGTCTTCGAATGGTTTTGTAGGACACAATTTTTCTTCCCTGCCAACCAAGTCTATTTTCTAGTGTTGTTTTCACAGTGAAAATTGCATTTACCAAGACATGAACATCTTATATTTGTATAGAATTTCATCTCCAAAATTTGTGTCTATTAATTGCTTAATTGTTCTATCCATTTTCATATTATATTTAAATCAATGAATAACATTTATTAAAAGCCTAGATACTAATTTTATATCTTATGAATATGTAATATTTAAGCATTTTTTAAGTTATCATTCTGGTTTGAAACATTACACACACACATACACATTCTTTTAGATTTTATTAAGTTCTTTTAATTTTTATTGGATTTACAATGTTATGATTCTGCTGTATAGCAAAGTTATACACATACATATATCCACTCTTTTTTTTAGATTCTTCTCATGTAGGTCATTACACAGTGCTAAGTACAGATCACTATGCTATAAGCAGGTCCTTATTAGATGTCTATTTTGTATATAGTCGTATGTATATGTCGGTCCCTATCTCCCAGTTTATCCCTCACTCCCTCTCTTCCCTGGTAACCATAAGCTTGTTTTCCACATCCATGACTCTATTTCTGTTTTGTAAATAAGTTCAATTTGTATCGTTCTTCAAGAGTCCACATATAAGTGATATCATATGATATATGTCTTTCTCTGTCTGACTTACCACTCTAAGTACAATTATCTCTAGGTCCACCCATTGGGTTCTATTTTTGACATTTTTCTAATGTATTTTCACTACTTCTAGGACTGTCTGTAAGAGCAGGTGCAATACTGTGAACAGGTTACTTGTAGATATATCTTGGCATTATTTGTTCAACTTCATTCATACAGTTTTTAATTTCATTATTTTTTTAAAAAATGGTTCCCGATGTCCTTTATGTGCTAGAAAATTGTGCCAGATGCTATGTATATACTCACAAACGATACAATACTGATTTCTACCATCACAGAGTTGTTTTCTAATTATTNGTTTTTAATTTCATTATTTTTTTAAAAAATGGTTCCCGATGTCCTTTATGTGCTAGAAAATTGTGCCAGATGCTATGTATATACTCACAAACGATACAATACTGATTTCTACCATCACAGAGTTGTTTTCTAATTATTAAAATGGCATTGAATAAATACTTATACACATAAATTGTGGTATCATGATGGCGAAACTATACAGTGTCATCAGAAAACACAGTTATGACTAACTTAGTCTACAAGACATTTGAGGTTTTCAACTGAGAAAATACAGTAGAATGTGACCTTTATGATTTAACAGATGCTGTTTATTTTGTTCACTTAGCATGTCTCAACCCTCAATATACTGCATACCTGTCATATCGTGCGTGTGTGTTCAGTCACCTCAGTCGTGTCCAACTCTTTGCAGCTCCATGCCTGTATCCCACCAGGCTCTTCTGTCCATGGATTGTCCATGGAAGAATACTGGAGTGGGTTGCCATGCCTTCTTCCAGGAGATCTTCTCAAACCAGGGATCAAACCCACGTCTCCTGCATCTCCTGCATTGCAGGCAGATTCTTTACTGCTGAGCCACCGGGGAAACACTGTCATATCGTAGGAAGTCAAAGACACTTACAAAATAAATGATGGATGAATGACAGAGCTTGGCAGACAAAGAAGTTTAACTGTTTTTGGTGCAAGGTTATAGAGAGAGCAGAAATATGAAGGCTTGAAATGTGAGAGAATGTAGAGGAAAAGTTTCACCATTAGTAGGTGAAGATGATGACCAGAAAGAATTTCAAGCGTTTGTAAAGCAATTAGAACATGTTGAAATGATCTACACAAAAGTTTCATATAATTACACTATCAAATTGCATTTCAGAAAAATCACTCTGGCTCCTCAGTGGAGGATAGTTTGGATGGGCCAAATCTGGTAGAAGAGATGTAGAACACTATAAAGGTCCCCTAGATGAGTTCAAATGGCAGTTCAGACTGGTAAGAAAGCAGGATTATTTTTTATTTAGAAATATGGGTATATTCATAAACTAGTTAAATTGGAGACATGATCAATGTTAGTTATTGATTAGAGGTAATGAATGTGGGAGATGGCGGCACCAAGAAGGATTCCTAGGTGCTTAAAGAACTGTGATACAAGTGGTGGTTTAGGGGAGAAATAAGCTTACACATGAAGAATCTGAGATGCCTGTTTGATATCCATTTCCAGTTGACAAATAGAAATAAGGGATACTAAGATGGTATCAGTTTCTTTCTCCTTAAAATGATAACATGTATCTCCAAGATGTGAAGGGTAGAATTTATCTAGGGATTTTTAGGGAAGAGTTGTTTTAGTTGAGAAGTCATTTTTGAGGATTTTGCTCTCTAAGAGGCTGGGAAATTTAGATGTTAGCACAATCCTGCTTGAAGAGTTGGATCATGGCATCTACATTACAGAGCCATGGAAGTGAAGGCAGGAGGAAGTGGAGAAACGAAATAAATGTCTTCTTGTGTCAAAAATAGCATATAGGAATATTTGGACCAATTATTTGAAGAAAGCATTGCTGTTAATCTAGGTTGGTGTGTGCGTTTTTATTTCTTTGTTTGTTTTAATGAGAGTCAGTGTATGATCCTGTGTAAGTACCTATGGAGAACTATACTGGTACATGTTATTTAATTTCTTGGAAGAAAGCAGCGTGCAAAGTAAACCTTCTCTGCTTAGTCACTCAGTCATGTCCAACTCTTTGAGACCCATTGGACTGTAGTCTTCCAGGCTCCTTTGTCCATGGGATTTTTCAGGTAAAATCCCGGAATGGGCTGCAATTTCCTCCTCCAGTGTATCTTCCCAACCTAGGGCTTGAACCCGTGTCTCCTACATTGCAGGCAGATCCTTTACCTGCTGAGCCTTCAAGAAAGACCCCAAGTAAGCCTTGCTTTATTTTCTAAACAGCAAAGTTGAGACGCGAATTCATCAACATATTGAGCTAACATTGTTTAAAAATTAAGGTATTTGAGAAATGACAGATATCCAGCATCTCTCCTTGGACTCATTTGATTTTAGGCCAGCCAGTTTGAGAGCAACTTTCTGTATTTTCTCTTAAATCTGGGGCTTTAAAAAAAATTATACAATTTTCTTGGTTTAATCAACCATAGATTTATTTTTATTTAGATGGTAAAATAATTTCAGTGTATTATCTGTTCAAAAAAATATATTGACAAATGTATTTTGTGGTCCACAAATTTTAGAAGTATGGTTGATATATTAGGGGACCAAAAATACCTATTCTATGACAAAATTAAGTGGGGGCTATTTTATCTCCTAGCCAATCTTGCTTTTGAAAAATAGGTAGGATAGGTTTAAATAGACACCATTTTTATCTCAATCTGTTCACTGTTCTCCAGGAGAAATCCCTTGCTGAGATAAACGATTTCTATCTCCTTTAGAAAGATGGAAGTTTTAAGATAAATGTTTACATTCAGACATTTTCAGTGGTCAAATATTATTTAGAAATATACTTAATTTTCCTCAAAATAAACACAAGTTTAGAAATGCAAATATCTTTTTTGCTAGGTAGATAATTGACTATTTTATTGAGAAATCAATTCCAAGGATTTAGCGACTGTGAGAATGAATATTCTAAAACAAATGAGATATGGAATAAAACCTTCTTAGCACCGTCAAAACAAAATGAATTGTGCAAATGCACAGTTAATTGGGGAGGTAGGGAATGAGTTTTCTGGCAATGTCCATGGGGATCTGAGTTTGCTATGCTAATTGTGTCTGTGCTCATTGTATCTGACTTTTTGCCACCCTTTGGACTGTAGCCCACCAAGCTTCTCTGTCCATGGGATTTTTCAGGTATTTCAAGAATACTGGAGTGGGTTGCCATGCCCTCCTCCTGAGGATTTTCCTAACCCAAGGATCAGACCCTAGTCTCCTTCATCTCCTGCAAGTGGGTTCTTCACTGCTGAGTTCACCAGGAAAGGCCCACGTGAGCCTTCTAAATTTTATAGAGTATAGACAAAAAAGAAGTCAGGAAGAGGCCAAAACATGATACTTACAGATAAACTCAGTCAAAAACCAATTTATTTTATTCCATTTTGAAACATGTATGTGTATGTATAGAGAGACATGTTTACCTGTCTTCAAAACACTTTTTGTTGTCCCAGTCATTAAAAACCGTTGAGTCAGTAGTCCAAACATTGACTTTACCCTAACATGTCCAAGAAAAAATTGTCTGCAAGCTTTGGATCACCCTGATGCATGACTTAACAATATCATGTTGCTATTTTCTTCTTTTCCTTTTGATTAAAAAGAATCATGATGTCAAAATGGTATGACCCAATATGGTAGCCCCGAACACCATCTGACTTTTAAAATTTAAGTTAATTAAAATTAGATACAATTAAAAAAAAGCTTGTGTACACCTGTGGTGGATTCATGGCGATGTATGGCAAACCCAATAGAGTATTGTAAAGTCAAATTAAAAAAAATAATAAATTAATTTAAAAAAATAAATAATAATAATAAAAGAAAAAAAAAACACTTTTCCACAGTCACACTCGCCAAAGTTCAAATGCTTAATAGCGACAGTTGGCCAGAGGCTATACTATAGAATATCTGCATATATTCTGTAGAATGGAGAAATTATATAACTGTGTAACTCTAGTAGTCTTGGAACTGTGCTAGCCGTCAATAATAGGGCTTAAGTCTTTCTGGGGCTGATACATTTTGGGGCAGAAATTTCTAACAAAGAGTGAGACCATAATCCTCACTGGCCAATCTCTAAATTTAAAGCTATTTATCTGGTGGGATACAGTCCATAGGGTCACAAACAGACAGTACTGAAGTAACTTAGCACGCATGCACATATAACAAAGCAATAAACAATCCAACATATAATTCAGTCTGATTCACTTTATGGATTTATTTACTAAACTAATTGTAATTAACAGGAATGAAATCACCCCAAAGCTCAATGATTATAGTAAATTGTATTTTCAAATATGATATTTCCAAAGGCAACAATATTCACTGTGTCTGCTTTTTTGTAATGTGATCTTTTTTTTTCTTTCTTCAATCAAAGGTGAAATACAGCTTCCCACCTTTGAATTTGGACTATATAGGTTGACCTGCCTTCTGGATTGGCTTAGGAATGCTCTGATTTTAGCACCAAAACTCCTGTCTTCCAGGAAATATCTTGGGCCCAGGCAAAGAGAGTTGGTGAGTGACTCTAGCCATCCCTGTGATATTTTGACCAATGGAAAATAGCAGAAGTCTCTGTAACTTCTGAAGCTGGGCTTTAAGAGACCTGTAACTTCTGCCTTCACTACTTGGAACATTCTTTCTTGGATCTAACACCCAAGAAGCCATTTTAGGATGTCCACTTGGGAGAGAACAAGGGCCCAGGCCAGCAGCCTCTGCTAATCTTTCTTCCAGCAGTAGATTGAGACTGACAGTCTTACAAATGAGGCCATTTTGGAAGTTTCAGCCACTGTGCCCCAGATGACACCACATTAAGTATAAAGAGCAGCTTTGTCCACTCATGGAATCATGAGAGACAATTAATGGTGGTTGTTGCTTTAATTCTCCAAGTTTCAATGTGGTTTCGTATACAGCAGTAGCCAATTGAGACAATGAGCGACAAAAGGTCAGCAAGTACTCAGAAGTAAATGTCTGAAAATTAATACTGTCTGTGGTAGAACAAGTATTGGACTTGTAAACACCACGTCAATTTTAAGCTCCAGATCCTCAGTTCCTAGCTGAGAGATTTTTAGCAAATCACTTACTCTTATTTCCTTATCGATCAATGGGAGATTACAATACCTTCAAATTTGGTAAGGTAATCCATATGATAAATTTTTAAAACACAGAGTAATACATGAATACATAGCACTGTTACTATATTGATCATAAATGAATGGATCTATCCTGTTTTATATTTTAAATATAACAATATGCTTGTTTAGAATATGAGTCTTATTACATGAGTGGTTTAGATAGAGGTGAAAGTTGCAAAAGATAGTTAATTAGTAAAATCTTTTGACTTCTATCCCAATAGGAAAGAAAAGCAACAAAGCCTATTATCCTAGCTAAAATACTTTGCACAATATCAAGAAATATTATTTCGTGTTCACTAAGAACCCATAAAATTATTTTATACCTTTATGAGACTCCTCCATATTACCTTTCCCTGTGGATCGTTCATTGTACTATTGTAAAGTTTCAGAGTTTACTTAGCTCTTTCCATTCACTTTGCCTTAATTTTCCTGGTGTTTGTGTTGTTGTTGTTCATTTTCTCTGTAAGGTAGTGTAGAGAGGATAACTTAGAAAGTAACACATGTCTTCTAGCTCTTTTGACAAGACAGGCCAAAAGTGTTTCCCTTGGCAGAAGGGTCTTGTGGAGAAGGGAATGCTGTGTATGAAAAGGATTTAATGAACATGAGATCTGAAATCAGCTGATTTGGGGGGAAAGTTGCTTATGAAAATTATTTCTTATTATCTTTGGTATTGTGCAGAAATACCCTGTCATGAAAATTTTAATTAAAAAAGGTTAACCTTCTCACTTCCAGGTCTTCCTATAGAAATGATAGTTAAAAACAAATCTCCATAAAAATCAAAGCCATAATGTTTGTGTATCAGAATACATTTCAGGTCATGAAAAAAATAAGGCTGAGTTTCTACAAGACAAAGATATTTTTTATCTTTTTCATGGCTAGTACAATACTGGGGCATTTTTAAACTTGTTATAAAGGATCCATTAAATTTTACTGCTGAAATTGAGGGAGGAAAATTACACACATGGGGTCTTTACCAGGTTTTGTATCTAACAGCTTTGACACTATCCCACTGATTTTTGTCCCTGCCTTGATGGGTAGCCTTGAGAAGTGCCTGTTGTCTGGAGTCTAATGTCACAGCAATTAAATTCCCGCAGGAAGCAGCAGCTTTAGGAGATGTGATTAGATTGGAGACACTGATGCTTGTTTTGATTTTGAAAATGCATCATCGATCAAGGCTACTGATTTCAGCAACTGCTCCAGCTGAGGGAGGTATGGGCTTAACTTCTGTCTTTATATTTAACTTCAGGGAAAATGAAGTCTTACCCTGCCTGTCAAGCATTTACTCTGATACGTGGTCAATGCCTTTAGCAGATAATCCCCAAAAATGTCAAATAACCCTTATTTCCCAGAGGTCACGTTGATCTTTTTCTTCTCATTCTGACCTCAGAACAGACCTATTCATTTTACATCTGACATCAGACCAAGAGAAAACAGAGTTAAGTTTTAGATTTTTTCCAGGGGCTTGTTGAGATGCTTTTATTTGTAGTTATTATTGTGCCTGCCCACCACCCCTCACCAAAACAGAGTATGTTTCATCTGTGTGCGCCTGTGTGTTATTATCAATAGTTCAAGACATGTTGAAGAAATTCTAAGCACTTCATTTAAGTCAACTGATTTTGATGAACAAAGGATAACATCATTGACGTTAAGTAGTCTCCAAATGAGACTGAAACTTCAAATTTTTAGTTAATAGCAAAGATTTTCTCCAGCCACCATTTTGGAACAGATTCCTCTCTCTCATAATTAACAACCTCCTAAATTCCATAAGATATTCCTCAGTGGCCTTGTGCATCTAAAAACTTAAATGAGTTCCATTCATTATATTAAATGCATGGTATTTTTATTCACACAAAACTGTGGCCTAATACAAGTGTCTCTGCAAATTAGGTATCACATATTGCAATTAAATTGACCAGGTGACATTCACAATGAATATGCATACAGTGTGAATTGTGGAACCAAGCAAATATCTTACCAATTATATAAGTAAAGGTAACTAATCTAGTTAACCAGCTAAGCTAGTTAACCACCCACCTGCCCCAGTTTTCCCCTAGAAGACCCTCAAAATTATTTTTTTACTTCAGCTGCTTAATTATCTTGACGTGTATCTCAATACTATTTCAACATTATTTTTGTAATAGAAACTCAAAATTAAGGGCTAATTTTTTGTTATTTCCATAACAAAGAAAGTAGTAGTGTTATTTCACTCAGTTGTGTCCAACTCTTTGCTAAACCGTGGACTGTAGTGCGCCAGGCTCCTCTGTCCGTGGGATTCTCCAGGCAAGATTATTGGAGTGGATTGCCATTTCCTTCTCCAGAGAGTCTTCTTGACCCAGGGGTTGAATCCAGGTCTCCTTCATGCAGGCAGATTCTTTACCATTTGAGCTACAGGGACTCAACAAAGAATAGTACAAGTATAGTGAGTATAATAAGCCCCTTGTAAGATATTTATATTGCATTGAAGTAGTCTTCCTTACATGAAAACTACTTTAAAAATAAGGATAATACAGTGATCAAGCATGTATATTCTTGATCCACACAGATATGGCTTCAGTAGTGGACTCCATCTTCAAGTTATCACTTAAGAGATATACATAATCTTGTTAACCCTCAATTACTTTGACTGCACTTTGGAATTATAATAATACTTAGCTCACAGGGTTGTTGTGAGCACATAGTTAAATAATGCATGTAAATCACTTTATTGTCCCCAATAGTATGTAACAGGAGGACAGTAAAAATTAGTGACTGTTTGGCTGGCTGTTCAAGAGTAATTTATAAGAAATAATACCTATAAGTGTCACTAGAATGTAGCAACTAACCCTTGTTCACTCACTCATAAATGTTTTCTTAGGTGCCTACTATGAGTCAATAATATGCTGAGTGCTTAGATTACAAAATTTTGTTAGAAGAAGACTTTGGAATGAGGTAAAGAAGAATGATGGGCACGCGCACGCGTACACACACACACACACACACACACACCCAATGGAGACAGCGTCATTAGGTATTGTGGCAACATCAGGGAAGGACTTGCAACGTGACCTGGGTCCTAGCCCTTCCTAGAGAGGATGAGTGCTTATGAATAGAAGAATGTTCCAGACAGGCTGCTGTCATGATCAGATGCACACAGGTGAGAAATGGCACCGTGTGGGGCCTGAAACTAAAGGCATGAGACAGAGAATGAAGGCAAAGGATGAGAGCTGGAGAGATACCCGAGGGCCAGTCACTGAGGACCCTAATGTCTTTTTAAGATGCTCTAACATTGTTTTCTGACCAGTAGGCCACAGTGGGATGTGGTCAAACTTTGCCTTTTAAATTGATCCTTCCAGCAACAGTGGAATGAATACATTTACAAGGGTCTCTGAGACCATTTTAGACCTTCAACTTTGTAGCAGCAGATTTTAGGCCAAGAACCTGAGTCAAATAAAGTTAGCCTCGTGCGTCAGGACCATCATTTGAAGGGAAGTGGTACAGGTACACCCTTTTCTCACAGTATACTTACCATAACCTCTCTTACCCATCAAGCACTGTTACCGCTTCACCTCAGGCCACCTCCATGATTAACTGGTTTCAGTGATGCCGCTGCAAAAAAAAAAAAGCTTTTTAAAAATTTTTCTTGGACTGTTGAAGTGCATTGATATTGCTGTGTTTTTAAACCTGAATCTCCCCGGGCAGGAGGACTGCACTGCCCGATCAGGGAGGGTTTCCTCTGTGTTCTCCTATAACAGATACTGAATCCTTTGCAGCCACAGTTGGTTTCAGGGAGCAAATGTCAAGAGCAAAAGAAGATGAGAAGGTTCACTTTTGCTGGCTGGTTACAAATCAGATTTAGGAGATAAAAGCGAGGTTTATGTAGAAGAGGCAAAAACCAGAGCGAATCATTGGAATGCTAAGTATGTGGAAACATCTGCTAAAACGAGAACTAATGTCCATAACGTATTTTTTTATTTAAGGAGAAAATTTCAAGCCCGAAAGATGGGAGAGAGATATTTTGTGTGTGTGATGGGGGAGTGAAATAGTATAATATTTACTGTGCCTCTGACTATATACGTTAAGATGTGATTGGGCCCCTGGCCGGGTTCACACGGTTTGTACGACAAATATACCGAGGGGGTCGCTTTCTGAGGGTCGGAGAAAGGGACTTGGGGGGAAGTGGCCTGACCCACAGTTCTGCACAGCTTTTTCGGTTCCAGTGTCCAGGGGCCCTTGGCCACGTTTTTCTTAGCACTTTTCTCCACCATCTCCTGCAGAGGCTCCTCATGCTTCTTTTGGGCCAGCTTGGCTTCTGCTAAAGGCTCTCCATCCCCAGCCCTCCTGCTGGCCATCACCTCAAGGAGTCTGGTCTCGTTCAATATTCTAGAGAACATTTCTCACAACAGTGTAACACATGCACACAAGCATAAACACTCGTGGCATTTGTAAACAATGAAAATTCCAGCTAGAGAAAAGGGGGCTAAGGATTTTGTGTCATGAGGGGAAAAACAAAAGAATTAGGATGAAGTGATTTGATAATGGAAATCATTAAGAGTGCACTGATATAGAAAATGAGACTCATTCATCAAAAACACAAAATGAAGTCATTTTAGCATGTGGTCAGGAAGCTTTCATGAGTATGATATCAAATTTTGATCAATGCTAAACATTTATTTTTTTCAATCACTCAGTATACATTAGTTTCCAGTGATGCATAAGTACAATGCAGAGTAGTTTGAATTAAGAGACATGGATTAATGATCTCAGGATGAATGGTCTTAGAATTCTATAAGAATTTTAGCTCCTGGTTTTAATAGAAATGTCAGGACATAAAATGCATATATAAAATTAAGTATACAGTCCTGGAATAGTGACAAAGTGAATTATGTGATATTCTTGACTATGTTTTCCATTATTAATATTTAGTAATACTACNAAATTTTGATTTGAAGTAGAAGTAAATAAACAAGAAAAATTAAATTTTCCATTGTTTTTATAAACTATTTAAAAATGACATTTAAATATGATTACTATTTTATTTTTGTGAGAACTCATTAACCACCATTAGTTTTCATGTCTACCTCGTTATCTTTTTCTTTTGTAACGTTTATTATGGTTAAAATATAGTAGAGGTTGTTACCTGTTATGATATATCTGCCTTCATATCCATAAGTGGCTATATATCTAAGAGAAAATAACAGATCATTGAAATAGATTTTTATTATATGAATAATACATTTAATACTGGGTTACCTGTACAATATCCTTCTCTATTTAAATCAAATATAAAACATCTAAATAATATTGTCTAAAGAAAATGGTCCTTATATCTTAATGACCAATACCAAATGAAATGGATTTGTAACTAGGAAACATTACATAGCATATATATTTATGCTTTAAATTTATGTTAAATAGAAATGATTCAGTTTTTGCAGAAACTTTTTGATAGTCTGTTTTATTAGAAATTATGAACAAAAATGGAAAAGCTAAAGTTAATATAGGGAAAATAAAATAATTACATGATCAAAAATTTTCACACAATCTTGGTGAGCTTCACAAATTTAGAATCCTAAATAGTAAAATCTGTGAGGACAGGCATTATATCTGTCTTCTAATTACTTATTAAATCACCTTTAAAATTAAAGGTGAAGTTAAATTTAATGTGAGACTGGACGCACAGTAGACACTCAGTAAATGTTTGTGAATGAATGAAGGAAATATACAAACCAGAAATCAGCTTTTCTAGTCTTCTGTATGTTCAAATGCACACACATAAACTAGTTTTAAGTTTAGAGAGTACGCAGGACAATACGTTTTAACATCTTCATATACTTACTGGTAGAATAGTCTTATACAATTTTGAGCAATTTTAATAATTATCTTTGTAAGAAACTGTTTTAGATGTACTAATTGTCCTGCATTTAAATTTTTTGAGCCTACTTAACGATCAGTTTTCTAAAATTTATCGATCTATTTTAAATGTGTGAAACTGTGCAGCATATGCCTAATTTGGAGGGTTCTTTCATAGATGTTCTGAGATAAAGCAGTATCATTTAGTGTAATCATAGTGTAGGCTAGTAAGTAATCTATTTAATTACAATTTTAAATTAGTTTCATTGATGAAATATATCTGTACATCATATCCCTGTTCTTAGGCGGTGATTGTCCATTACCATTCTTTTACCAGCTTTGTGAATTATTGAGTTTGGCTAATTAAATTTCGTGTTGTGAGGTGTACATTGGTATGGGGAACAGTGCATCTTCTTTTTTTGTAGAGATAATTTCTTGATTATTTGTTTAGTGCCTACTTAACAAACACTCAATACACAAGCATCACAAAATTTTGTTTGCTTTCAGAAACAAGCATTCAACAGAACCAGAACATAACCTAGAAATGAATTTCCCTCAAAGAGCCAATTCATATTCATGACAGTATCCAACTGACCTCTGATTTACTGTCTGTTGCTTTTAATGGAATACAGATTTATTACTGAATGATCAGAGACCACAGTAACAACTACATTCATTATTGTGTTAATAACCCAGAAGCGTGATTTGCAAGGAAAAGTGAAAGATCAGTGGAAGAAATTCCTGGATAATGACTCTTCACCATAGTCAAGAGTATAATTTAATATCTTTATATTAATTTCAGGAATTCCAAATTGACTTTTCTTAATTTGATCTTTTGTGATTCTCTAAAATACTTAATGTCCAGATCACAAATTCAGAGGATTTTTCACTTTTTTTGTAAAAAAGCCTTCTCCATATTTTTATTCCTAATATTTTCTCACAGGGGTGTAGGGAAAAACCAGGGGAAAATGAAAAGGGACTGATATGTTACAGGCTCTCTGATCAGTAGACCCTTGTACGTAATGGGTGACACAGCTCCCACTTTCTAACAATTACAGTTTAGGAGTCGATTCCCCTTTTAAGCTTGCTTTTGATCTAAAGGTCCCAATGGTTGTGCCTCACAAGACCTGCAAACACAAAATAAATAAATAAGAAACATCGAAATGAAGAAATACAAGTAAATATTGCTATTTGGTATAGAGACGGCATTAAATTTACACTTTTAACCTTTTCCTCAAGGAGAAACGTTTAGAAAGGGTCATTTAGTTCAGCTGTGCTGAGGGTGTTTTCTGAGTTGGCCAGATAACTGTATGGTTCTCAACATCCATTTTATTTCTGTCTTACATCCATTTTATGTTAAATGGACAATATTTTCAACTGCACTAATACATCAAAGTTATTGATTCTTTCAAAGTGAATTGCATAAATATTTCACTTCAAAGCATTTTAATACATACATAATACTTCTCAGTCTCCACTCCATGAATAACTAGTGATCTTTATGCTGCTGCTTGTTCCAATATTGCTTTCACTTGGCAATTAGGTCCAATTCCAGAGAGGGCTGCTGTGAGCGTGTAGGGCCCAATCTTTGGCAAGTATACACACAATTAAAGTCAGGGCTACCTCCCTGTCATCCGAGGTACAGAGAGATGCATTGAAACTAACAATGTGATAAAAGGGACCTGAAATTGAAGCGGTTTAAGAAATGACAGTTTAATGAAAGCAGTGTAAAAATACTATCACTGTGATGGAAAACATCTGTTCTCCACGAATCTTGAGTGATGGAAGTTTGTGAGGCTCTTGAGGAATGTGTTGCCAGCCTATGGTTATATCAACAGCAGGTCAGGCATGGCCTGTCTCTTTTAATATCATAGTTATGACTGTCCAAACATATACATCCCAGCCAATGCTTTGTCTTCAGCATTGCAATAGTTTGCCTTAAACTTCCTTTCTTTTCACTGCTTGTTGGGCTTTTTCATCAGAGTGTGGAAGTAATACTACTGAACTATAAGGAGAAAGAAGATAATGTATACCATTGAGAATTGTTTGTAACTGCAAAAAGTTCATAAATATACTTCTAGTTATTATAATAATCAAAAGAATATTTTTGATTTAATATCTTTGTTTTAAAATTATGGTTGTAGTCATCAGTTCATGATTTGTTTTTATTCAAGTAGTTTTTGCTCCTCCCACCGCCAAATCATTTATTCCAGAGAGCAAAAATATATGACAGCAGGTAAATATTTTTAACAGCAGTGCATTGAAGACCATCTGTGCAACAAGAGTTAAAGTGCTTTCCAGTGGTGTTTGAATTACTATGACAGACTTTCACAAGAGAAGACAAAAGTTTATTAATATTCCACATTGATGATATGCAAGTGGATTAGTCTCATGCCCAAATTTGAAAGAAACTAGAATCTAATTTTTTCATTTAAAAATCATTTTTTCCCCTTATTTCTTATTCATCAGGTAATTTTTGAAATGAAATTTTACAGGTGAAAAATCTCTGATATAAATAATTTTCTTGGAGATAAAAAAATGAATCATTTCTCAGCAAAAGTAGTTAAATCAGGTGTTATTCAGACGTGCTAACTGATTAGCTATATGTGAGTTTAAAACAAATAACGAAAATTTAAGTTATTTAAGGAGTTCATCTCTGTATTTATTCCACTGATGGAAATGTTTCCTCATTCCCCCCTCCCCTACCCCCAAGGACTTATCAGGTCTGTCATGGCAATTGTAATCGTTTGTTCGGTCTTGTCTGCTGCCTCTGTAGTATCCCACTCAATTAAGTGTTCATGAATTGAGGGGTGGGACGGGCGAAGACAGAATCATACATGTAGCTACTATGTGTGAAATCTGACTTCCTTATTTGTGTCTATCAGTACCTTGTTTTCTTGGTTTTTAGCAGATCTTGAAACAGTGGTTGTTTGGAGATGTCTCAATATTTTTGTGTAGTAAAAATGCTTTTTGTATAGCTTGTATGCTTCTGTGTGTGTGTGCTTGGCCACTGAGTCGTGCCCATCACTGCAACCCTATGGACTGTGGCCCGCCAGGCTCGTCTGTCCATGCAGTTTTTAAATGCTGGAGCAGGTTTCCATTTCCTTCTCCGAGGGATCTTCCCAACCCAGGTTTCAAAGCAATGTCTCCTCCATTGCACAGCATTTCCTGCATTGCACAGCGCTTCCTGCATTGCACAGCCTTTCTTGCATTGCACAGCGCTTCCTGTATTGCACAGCGCTTCCTGCATTGCAGGAGAATTCGTGACCCACTGAGCCATTAGGGAAGCACAGTACACTTATGACGAGTGGAACAATCCAAATGTGAAACTAGGTCAGCATTTTTATCAACAATTTTTAGTTCACGTCTGTAATCCTGCCCAACCATATATTTTGCAAAACAAATCAATTGTGAGGAAATAGTTACCCTCATATTTAGGAAAGAAAATTTCTGTGGAGGGAGAAAAATGTATAATAATTTTTGACAAACACAATTAAGAATAGCTTTTATATAGCACTCTTCCATTTCCAATGGTATTTAAATTTTTAAGATATATCTCAAAGAAAAATTTAGCTAGATGTTAAATATCTTTAACAATACCATTTAATATCTGACCTTTAGGTGAGGCATCTAATAGGACTTGTCAATTCAAGCACAATGGATTTTCTGAAAGCATGACAAATAGTAATAGAGTACATCTAGTTTATAAATCAGCTGTCAGTTGTACAAAGCTATATTTAAACCTAAATAGTCAATAAAAATCTAAGAATTGTTTGATAAATGATTTTCTGTGGATGCCATATCTGTATGACAGTATTAAATATAAAAAATGATAGTTAACATATCCTGAAATCCTATTATCCCATCTCTGCCTCAGTTATATTAACATTTCTATCAGAATTATTCTTACATATTTCATTTCTCTTGCACCTCTAAGTAAAAAAAAAAATTGCTTCTTTCCTCTGCTGGTAAAATGATGTTCAACGGTCTGTCACTTGACCCTTACTCTTTAGCATTCCTTTTTACATAATTGAAGGTGATGGTGAAGTCACTCAGTCGTGTCTGACTCTTTGTGACCCCATGGACTGTAACCCACNTTCTTTCCTCTGCTGGTAAAATGATGTTCAACGGTCTGTCACTTGACCCTTACTCTTTAGCATTCCTTTTTACATAATTGAAGGTGATGGTGAAGTCACTCAGTCGTGTCTGACTCTTTGTGACCCCATGGACTGTAACCCACTAGGCTTCTCCGTCCATGGGATTCTCCAGGCAAGAATACTGGGATGGATTGCCATTTCTTTCTCCAGGGGATCTTCCTGACCCAGGCATCAGACCCTGGTCTCCCACACTGGAGGCAGGCGCTTTGACCTCTAGCCACCAGGCAAGAATGAAGGCTTCATAGTTTCAAGGTAGCTCAGTACACTGGTTTCATTCTAAGAACACTGTAGTTTAGACTTGTCACTAAGATGTTAGCCTTTTCTGTGATAATCTCTCTTTAAATCTTCTTTCGATTGACTCAAAAATAGAGAAGTGTTTTATACCAATACCCCATCTTCACACCCAGAAAGCGTGGGGTAGATTGTGTAGTTTTACTTCAGGACGCCTGGTTTAGAATCCTGGTAAATGTTGGTGCAGGACTTATATTCAGTAGTCTCATATGTTTTGTTTTGTTTTGTTTTTTTCCCTGTACTTTCACTTTGGGCTTCCTAGGTGACTCAGTGATAAAGAATCCGCCTGCCAATGAAGGAGACACAGGAGACGTGGATTCGATCCCTGGCTTGGGAAGATCCCCTGGAGGAGGAAACGGCAACCCACTCCAGCATTCTTGCCTGGGAAATCCATGGACAGAGGAGCCTGTCGGTCTACAGTCCATGGGATCGCTGAGTCGAACACTGCTAAGCGATAGAGCACGTGCAGCCACTTTATCCCCTTTCATTACTTGCAGGGTTAGGGCAGTCTTAGGGAGGTCAGCATATTCTAAACAACCCCTTATGGCATTGTGATTTCACCACCATCAAAATAAAAAACTGAAAGACATAATAGATGGCAGATTTAATTTTTACTGTACCGTTAATACAAGCAATACAAAGTATCAGTCTGCAATTCCAATTTTTCTTTGAACTCTAAAAATTTGGTCATTGTGTGAGGCTTTAGCCATACCTCTAATCAGGTCAAAACAATAACCTACTTGTTAAGGTTATTATGGTGGTGACTTTCAGGGTTCTCTCTGAGACTACTAAGTAAGCAATTTTCATATGCATTATTATGCTTAGCTTCCAGGGACCAGATGCCCTATGGGGTACCCTCTTCTTAATCTAGGGAGATTAAGATAGTTACAATCACATTGCTTGTTGCCCATCTAGAATCCCTTAGACCCATCAATTATTTACAGCCAACAAATGTATGGAAAACACCCTGTGTGAGATCCTAAAACAGGAGTGTTCATCACCTTGAGTGTGCTTGCAAAATACTCCCTAAAGCTGCGATGGGAGAGCAGGCACAGGGAGGGGAGAGCATGTTAGGACTCTGGGAGGCGGTAATAGCAGTTGCGAGGACATTTTAATTTGTTTTAATTAGTTGTTAATACTTCCATGATAATGTTAAAAACCCTAGTTTTAAAAAAACCTCTAAGTCAAATTTCACAGTAAATAATCCTACCTCTAACACAACTGGCTGTCCAAAGAAAAGTGGGAATGCAAATTAAATTAAACATGTTTGCTCTTTTGCTCAGTCCTGTCCGACTCTTTGCGACCCCATGGACTGTAGCTACCAGGCTCCTCTGTCCATGGGATTCTCCAGGCAAGAATGCTGGAGTGGGTCGCCATTTCCTACTCCAAAATTAAACATGTAGACTAGAATAACTGCCATTTCAGTTGTACTTTAAACTAGGGTTAACTAACTGAGAAATTATTTTTAATGCCTGCACTTGCTATTGGGGAATAATAACTCTGGTTTTAAATGTATAGAACTTTCTCTGTTTCTTTATATAGATTCTTTTAAAACAAAATTGTTATGGTGTACAGTTGTTGATATTGCATTTTCCTTTTCAATAAATTTTTTCATGTTTGCCTATCATGAAAAAATAAATGTAATCATTACTTGTACCTTCATTATCTCCCTTAAGCAATAAAGTCAAAATACATCTGGAAATCTTAGCTACCAGAAGAGATATAGTCAGTTTTTGGAATCAGTCCCACATTTTATGGCAGGAAAATGTTGCTCACTACAGATACATTGTATTCCTTAATTTATCTGATTACATCTTCCTGAATAATTAATATCCCCACACTATTTTGTGTATTTAAGTCCCTCTTAACTAATTATACTCTGTATATGTAGTTACACATTATTTTTGGAATTTTCTTCTGGCTTGGAAAATATTACGATATCTGGCGCATAAATGTTCTATGAGCAATCTGGGCTAATCTTCACATCTCTTCGGGCAATAGCTATTTGTCAAGTCAAAATCTCACATTTTCTTTAACCAATCTAAATCTGTATAAATGTGACTAGCCTTATTCAAAATATAAATCTCAACTGCGGTCTAAGCCATGTGATTTATTTGTTGTTTGGTCTACAGTGAACAAAGCATCTCACAAATTAAATATTACATAATTAAATATTTTCAACCAGTTTGTTAATACGGGTCTTATATGTTTTTAAAACACAGACTTTACTTTGTAAAACTGTTACATTTCTGAAAACAGTGGTCATGCAAAAGGTGGGATGCACCACTATCAAAATTTGGTTATCTGAGCACCTAGTGATTTTATCTAATCATTTATAAACCTATAATGTTTAATAATATTTAGTATCTTTTGTTATTAAATAAAGCCACATTCTGGTAAGCATTCTGACAAAGAAGAAAATATACTTTCCAATTTAGAGAGTGAGCATAAGAGAGAAAATTCTAATATATAATTATATTTCCTTTTTTCTGTTGCTCAGTATCAAAGCGTTAGACTAAGATCAGGAAAGTATAGAGTTACCTTTTTATCAGAATGTGTCTGTGTTTAGTCTGAGCACAAATCACCTAGAAAGCTCGTTTTTTTCTGTAGAGAAATGTATTTATTTGTTTCTGATAGTATTTCATAAGTGTTAATAGTACTTTGGCCACCTCATGTGAAGAGTTGACTTATTGGAAGACTCTGATACTGGGAGGGATTGGGGGCAGGAGGAGAAGGGGACGACAGAGGATGAGATGGCTGGATGGCATCACTGACTATGGACGTGAGTCTGAGTGAACTCCGGGAGTTGGTGATGGACAGGGAGGCCTGGCGTGCTGCGATTCATGGGGTCGCAAAGAGTCGGACACGACTGAGCGGCTGAACTGAACTGAACTGACTGAAATATTAAATTTAAGGGCCCCCCAAAAGATGTTTTTTCTCATTCAGCCTATTCTAATAAATCAGTGTGGGCCTTTCTAATTGGGAGGGAAAGAGAGTAAGCCCGAGACTGGAACTTAAATGAAAGAGGGNACTGAAATATTAAATTTAAGGGCCCCCCAAAAGATGTTTTTTCTCATTCAGCCTATTCTAATAAATCAGTGTGGGCCTTTCTAATTGGGAGGGAAAGAGAGTAAGCCCGAGACTGGAACTTAAATGAAAGAGGGAAAGAGGGAATAACTAACTGCACAGTTCATTTCCATTGAAACTGGGTATCATTATTTTTTGTGTGTAATAGAATATAAAAATTATTTTGGTGATATAACTATGTATTCTTTCTGGAAATATTTTTATGAGTAATACAGTTAAAATTATTTGTGGGCAAAAGTCCAAGAATAACCAACACAATATTGAAGTAGAACAAAGTTGAAAGACTGATATGATGCAGCTTTCAGACTCACTATAAAGCTACAGTAATTAAGACAGTATGGTTGTGGTGAAGGAGTAGGCAACTAGACCAGGGCAATAGAATAGAGAGCCCAGATTTAGACCTCTATGAATATAATCGGCTGGTCTTTGTCAAAGAAGCAAAAACAGTGCAGTGGAGCCAAGATAGTCTCTTCAACAAATGATGCTGAAGATGGACTGAATATCCATGTGCAAGAAAAAAAAAATCTAGACACTGACTTTACATCCTTCACAAAAATTAACTGAAAAGGAATCAGAGATCTAAATGAAAAACACAAAAAGTATAAAACTCCTACAAGATAGAGTGAAGTCACTCAGCCGTGTCCAACTCTTTGCTACCCCATGGACCATGCTCCTTTGTCCATGGGATTTTCCAGGCAAGAATACTAGAGTGGGTTGCCATTTCCTTCTCTAGGGGATGTTCCCAACCCAGGGATTGAATCCGGTCTCCCACATTGTAAGCAGATGCTTTTACCATCTGAGCCACCAGGGAAGTCTACAAGATAGCATAAGCTTACAAGATAACATAAGAGAAAACCTAGATGACCTGGAACATGGTGATAGATTTTTAGAAATAATGCCAAAGGCAGGATCTATGAAAGAAAGAACCTATAGCTTGAATTTTACTAACATTTTTAAAAACTTCACAAAACCAATACAATATGGTAATTAGCCTCTAATTAAAATAAATAAATTTAAATTAAAAAAATGAAAACTTCTCTGCAAAAGTGAATGTCATTAGAATGAAATGACAAGCTACAAACTGGAAGAAATATTTGCAAAACACTTACCTGATAAAGCTCTGTTATCCAAAATACACAGAAAACTCTTATTAAAGCTCAATAATGAGGAAACAACATAATTGAAAAACGGGTCAAAGACCCAAGAACCACTACTGTAGACTGGAGGGCTTCCCAGGTGGCTCAGTGATAAAGATTCTGCCTGCCAGTGCAGGAGCCTCAAGTTCAATCCCTGGGTGGGGAAGATGCCCTGGAGAAGGAAATGGCAACCCATTTTGGTATTCTTACACAGAGGATGGACAGAGGAGTCTGGCGGGCTATGGTTCATGGGGTCACAAAGAGTTGGACTCAATTTAGCAACTGAGTGCATGCTATAGGTTGAATGTGTCCTCTCCAGAGTGATATGTTGAAAGCTAACCCTCAGTGTGGTGGTATCAGAAGGTGAGGCTTTTGGAAGCTGATTAGGCTTTGAGGGTGGAGTCTTTATGAATGGAATTAGTGCCCTTGTCAAGGGTCCCCGGAGAGCTGCCTTTCCCATTCCACCGTGTGAGGAGACAGATGCTCACAGAAGAGAGGTATGAGCCAGCACATGGGCCCTCATTTGACACTGGGTTGTCTAGAACCTTAGTCGCCAGAATTATGCAAAATACATGCTTATTGTTTACACAACCTATAGTTTTCTTCCCAGTAGCAGCCTGAACAGACTGAGAAACTTCCCCTAAAAAGATACACAGATGGCAGATGAACATATGAAAAGATGCCTCACACCATACTCACCAGTGAGATACGCAAAACACAACAATGAAATGCCAGCCCGTAGCATAGGAATCACCAAACCCGGAGCCCTGAGAACACCCAAGGCTGATTTTGTTGTGAACCAACAGGAACTCTCATCCACTATTACCAGGATGTATCAGGGGGTATTGGAGAAGGCCATGGTGCCCCACTCCAGCACTCTTGCCTGGCACATCCCATGGACGGAGGAGCCTGGTAGGCTGCAGTCCATGGGGTCATGAAGAGTCGGACACGACTGAGCGACTTCCCTTTCAGTTTCATGCATTGGAGAAGGAAATGGCAACCTACTTCAGTGTTCTTGCCTGGAGAATCCCAGGGACGGGGGAGCCTGGTGCGCTGCTGTCTGTGGGGTCGCACAGAGTCCGACATGACTGAAGTGACTTAGCAGCAGCAGCAGATCAAGGGGTATAGCCATCTTGGAAGAGTTTTGTTGTTTCTTGAAAAACTAAAGGTACCGTTATTATAAGATCCAACAATCACTCTTTTTTATATTTACCTAAAGTAGTTTAAAAATTTGCATGTGAGTGTTTGTAGTAGTTTGATTCATAATGGCCAAATCCTCAGTTCAGTTCAGTTGCTCAGTCATGTCTGACTTTTTGCCACCCCATGGACTGCAGCATGCCAGGGTTCCCTGTCCATCACCAACTCCTGGAGTTTACTCAAACTCATGTCCATTGCGTTGGTGATGACATCCAACCATCTCATCCTCTGTCATCCCCTTCTCGTCCTGCAAGCCACCAAAATGTACTTCAGTATGTGAATAGATAAACTGTGGTACATCTAGACAGTGGAATATTAAATCCAAAAAATTAAGCTGTGAAACCATGAAAAGACATGGAAGAACCTTAAATATGTATTACTAAATGAAAGAAACTAATCTCTTGAAAAGACGACATACTGCATGACTCCAAATGCATGGCATTCTGGAAGGCAAATTGTAGAGACTGACAAAAAAAAAAAGAGGTTGCTAGAGATTGTACAGGGGCAAAGAAGATAAATAGGCAGAATACAGAGGCAGGATTTTAAAGTTGTGAAAATACTCCTGTGGTGGTGGTTTAGCCACTCAGTGGTGTCTGACTCTTTGCGACCCCATGGACTGCAGCCCACCAGGCTCCTCTGTCCATGGGGATTTTCCAGGCAGGAGTGCTGGAGTGGAGTGCCATGCCCTCCTCCTGCAGATCTTCTTGACCCAGGGATGGAAACTGCACCTCTTGCATCTTTTGCATTGCGGGCAGGTTCTTTACCAGTAAGGCCCTGGGGGAGGCTCCTAAAAAAGTGATATAAATAGCTCCTATTTTNAGTGCTGGAGTGGGGTGCCATGCCCTCCTCCTGCAGATCTTCTTGACCCAGGGATGGAAACTGCACCTCTTGCATCTTTTGCATTGCGGGCAGGTTCTTTACCAGTAAGGCCCTGGGGGAGGCTCCTAAAAAAGTGATATAAATAGCTCCTATTTTGAAGATGAGAAAACTGGGTCACAGAAAGAATGTCACCCAGCTAACACATGGCAAAACTTGGATTTGACCCTAAGTATTGTGAACAGTCCATTCTCTTTACAAAAATTCCACACTGCTCCTCAGTGTCTATATGAGTGCCTCACTTGAGACATGTTTGGAATCATTTCTAAAATCCAACATATGTTTAGAGTCTCATCGATTTTCTCTTGGGATAAAAGCCATGAGCAGCATCAAACATTATCTAACACTGCTTTTGTATTTACATCTGTGAATTCACAGTTACCTTAGTTCTCTAAGGAAACATTTTTCAACCATTGAAGTTTTACAAAAGGGCTTCCCTGATAGCTCAGTTGGTAAAGAATCTGCCTGCAATGCAGGAGACCCTGGTTCAATTCCTGTGTTGGGAAGATCTGCTGGAGAAGGGTTAGGCTACCCACTCCAGTATTCTTGGGCTTTCCTTGTAGCTCAACTGGTAAAGAATCCTCCTGTAATGCAGGAGAGCTGGTTTTGATCCCTGAGTTGGGCAGATCCCCTGGAGAATGGAAAGGCTACCTACTCTAGTATTCTGGCCTGGAGAATTCCATGGACTGTATAGTCCATAGGGTTGCCAAGAGTCAGATATGACTGAATGACTTTCACTTCCTTCACTTTCATTTAATCTTACAAAAACGTACTTCTAATCATTATTTGATCATATATGTAAAAAGAGATTTGTAGTCATTAATTTTTAATTATACTAGGATAGGATATAATACATATTTTCAAGTGAGAGTAATATCAAAATTACCACAATTTTATGATTATAATCCTCCTGAGTCATACTTACATGTAGCATATTAATCATATTTTTGTCTAGTTGCTATTAAATATTTTTTCTACATTTTCATTTCAAAGTAATTATGTAAACACTTTTCTAAAATGGTATCAAGCCCATAAATAACTATATAATGATATAGGAAAATATATACTGTTAATGGAAACATAAAGCACATACTGTATAAAATTTATATTATACCCATTGAAAATAATATTATGAATAAATGTGCAAAGCAAAAGTATAAAAATGAAATTAATGAGGTCCAAATGTCAATATTTTTTGCCATGGTTTGTGTTTTTGATATTATATCTAAAACTCATCATCAAACCCAAGGTTAGGAAGACTTTTCTTTNTTATGAATAAATATGCAAAGCAAAAGTATAAAAATGAAATTAATGAGGTCCAAATGTCAATATTTTTTGCCATGGTTTGTGTTTTTGATATTATATCTAAAACTCATCATCAAACCCAAGGTTAGGAAGACTTTTCTTTCAGAAGTTTTTGTTTTGCACTTTTAGTACAAGTCTATAATCTATTCTAATTTAATTTTTGTGAAAGGTGTAAGATCACTGTGTTCTTTTTGCATGCAGAAATTCAAACATCGCTTCACCATTTCTTGTAAAGATTATCTATCATTTCTTTTTTGCACCTTTGTTGAAAATCTGTTGATTTCATTTGTGTGTATCTTTTTTGGGGTTTTGATGATGCTCCATTGATCTGTATGTCTTTTCTTTAGACATAGCACACCATCTTATTACTGTACCTTTACAGTACTCTTGAAATCAGATCAAGAACTCCAATTTTTTATTCTTTTTCAGTGTTGTGTTGGCTCTGTAAGCATTTTGCCTTTCCATATAAGCTTTAAATTTAATTTATCATAGCTATAAAATAGCTTAATGAGACTTTGGAAGTACATTGAATCAATAGATCAAGATTTGACATCCTAACAATACTGAGTCTTCCAATTCATGAACTGATATCTTGAAGAATATATATTTGTCTTTCATTAAATTTTGACATCAAAATGTGCATGTACGTTATAAAAATCAACATTTGTTGAAGAACTTTATTTTAAAAATAAACTATTGTTTGTATTTTTAAGGTAATAACTGAGTAGCTTAAATATTAACAAAATTTTTCCCTTTTATTAATTTATTGATATTCGTACAATTTTCAAGTTGATTTTTAGAGCTTTAAGATATTTTTATTCCTGACTCTTGCCTATTACCCAATAAATATTTAAAGTTAAAATGAAATTTGTTAAAAATAGATTTAGCTGGTTAGTTGTAAGAAAAGTGACATGAAAATCAGTCTGTTTCAGCCAATGATTATTTTAGATCACACTTTGCTGATTCAAACCAATTGAATCAGAGTGAGACCATTGAATAAATTACTTCTGTTAATAGCATCCATTTCATGATTCAGGCCAAAAAGTGATTAAAATATCTCCAGTAACACCATAATTTTCATATATAATTCTTGCTAAATGTCAAAATTATTTTTCTTCCTTAAACTAAGCAAAGCATGAGGCATCCTTAATCTTTAGAAACTAACATTACCAAAGAAACCTCTTTTCATAAAGAATCTCACTTTTAATATTCTTCAGATTATAGTCTTAACACATGGCTACAGTTAAAACTTTCCTTTTCCCTAATCAGAGTATTGGAAAATTCATTTTTAACTTAAATAGATCGATCTTAATGATTAGAACTTTGATCAATGATCTATGAAGTATGTACCAGCTTGTAAAGTACAATTTATTTTAAATTAAAATGCTCCCTTATTTGACAAGACAATAGAGTGTTCTATGTCATGTCATGAATTATATGGGTATACTTGTCAGTATACATTTTCTGGCAACGGTAATAAAGAATGCTATCATTCATTTTATTGCTGGAGAGAACCATCGTTTCATTTTCATACTAATGCAGCATTTCCATTACTTCTTACAAAAGCCTTGGCAGTACTTCAAAATGAGTATTACTACAAAATATTCTATTATAGCACGGTAAATATATGAGTTTCTCTTCTATTATGTTCACAGCTGTCCAAAGAGGACTTTACTCTGATTATACTGCTCTACCATCAAGTGAGAAAAACTGACTTTCAGATCTTTGCCTTACTGAAAGGATGAATGAATGGCTTTTTTCCGGGAAGTCCTCTGGTACACCAGGGTGCATTGTCCCATTGCAGGCTTTGTTACTGACTTCCTTGCTTTCGCTTTAGCTCTTGAATGTAAAACTTTTTGGGGAAGGTATCCAGAGGAGACCTTGACATACTGTGATACATTTGGAAATTAGAAGTAATAATTAGCATGTATCACATATTTTAGTGAAGATAAAAGTCTGAAACTCACTGGCTTCCATTGAGGTATGGTTGATGTACGGTGTCAGTTTGTCAGGTGTGTGCCGCATAGTGAATCAGAGTTGTTAAAGGTTATACTCCATTTATCGTCTTTAGGAAAGGTTGACTGTATTCTATGTTGTACAACATATCCTTATAGTTTATTTATTTTACACATTACAATAGTATGTGAGGATGTAGCTCTTACCCCATGTACCTATCTTTCCTACCCCCTCATACTCTCCACTGTTAATCACTAGTTTGTTCTCTATGTCTGTGAGTCTGTTTTTTACCCTAATTATTATTTATATTGGAAGTATAGTAGATTTACAGTGTTGTGTTAGTTCCAGGTATACAACAAAGTGGTTCAGTTAAATAAACACAGATACCTGGTTTTTCCAGATTGTTTTTTCCGTAGGTTATTATAAAATACTGAGTAGAGCTCCCCATGCTCTATAGTAGGTCCTGGTTGATTATTTAGCTTGTATATAGTAGTGTGTGTATGGTAATCCCAAACACCTAATGTATCCCTCTCCCACTTTCCCTTTTGGTAACCATAAGTTTCTTTTCTATGTTTGTGGGTCTATTTCTGCTTTGTGTATTAGTTCATTGTTTTAATAATTCACATGAAAGCAGGGTCATATGTTCCTTGTGTTTCTCTGTTTGGCTTGCTTCATTTAGTAAGATAATCTCTGGGTTCATTCATGTTGGCTGTGAAGAGCATTTTTTTTTTTTTAATGGCTGAACATCCATTCATCTGTTAATGCACACTTAGTTTATTTCCGTATCCTGACTCTTATAAACAGTGTCGCTATGAACATTGGGGTGTATCTTTTCAAATCAGCGTTCTTTGCACATCCAAGAATGGAATTGCTGGATGATATGATAGTTCTGTTGTTAGTGTTTTGAAAAGCCTCCATACTGTTTTCCATAGTGGTTGCAAAAATTTACATTACTATCAACAGTAGTTCACTTTCTCCACATTCTTGCCATCATTTGTTATGAACTTATTAATTTTTAATTATCANGATGATATGATAGTTCTGTTGTTAGTGTTTTGAAAAGCCTCCATACTGTTTTCCATAGTGGTTGCAAAAATTTACATTACTATCAACAGTAGTTCACTTTCTCCACATTCTTGCCATCATTTGTTATGAACTTATTAATTTTTAATTACCAACAAGAATGAGTAATAAAAGTAGCTTTACTTATTGAAGTGTTTATGTTCTCTTGCTAACAGTGACAAGAATGAGTATTGCTCAGCACATGCTTGACAGTACTCACAAACGTATAATATTCTATGAATGTTGGAATAATAGGTTCAAAGTTGTTCTTAAATCTCATTAAAATATTACCAATGATAAAAAATAAAGATCACAAAAAGGTCTTCTGCTTATAGTAGTGTTACATATAACTGCTGTAAAGTACATATTTTTGATAGAATAAAACTTTAAGATAATAATATTATATAGAATTTTTATCCATCAGTTCAGTTCAATTCAGTCTCTCAGTTGTGTCCAACTCTTTGTGACCCCATGAATCGCAGCATGCCAGGCCTCCCTGTCCATCACCAACTCCCGGAGTTCACTCAGACTCACATCCGTCGAGTCCGTGATGCCATCCAGCCATCTCATCCACGGTCATCCCCTTCTCCTCCTGCCCCCAATCCCTCCCAGCCTCAGAGTCTTTTCCAATGAGTCAACTCTTTGCATGAGGTGGCCAAAATACCGGAGTTTCAGCTTCAGCATCATTCCTTCCAAAGAAATCCCAGGGCTGATCTCCTTCAGAATGGACTGGTTGGATCTCGTTGCAGTCCAAGGGACTCTCAAGAGGCTTCTCAAACACCACAGTTCAAAAGCATCAATTCTTCGGTGCTCAGCTTTCTTCACAGTCCATTTTTATCCCTACTGAGTTTTTAATGGATCTGTCAAAAGTTTTAAAACAGAAAACACAATTGTTTTATTGTGTGTGTTAGAATGTACAGTGACAAAATGTAAACAGAGGTTAAGAAAGTATTTGAATATGTTTACTTTAAAAAATATTCCATTATATTGATCATCCACTTTGTAACATGCAGAAGGATAAAATGATAACTAAAAGATTCGATAGGGTCTTAGAGATAGTGATTTACTTTTCTTGTTTTCAGTTTTCATACTCAACCTTGCTTATTTCCAAGTTTTCCTGTTTATTACTCTGATTACATTTTCTTGATCTTCATGGTAATGGTTAGTTATCTGATTCATCTCCCCCAGTGATTAATCTTTTAAAACTCTGTATACACTGCAGATTGTTTGCTTTCATTTTCTGAATGGGAGACAAAAGTAGATATTGATGGAGTTCCATTCAAATAACTCCAAAATGTATAGTCCTTACCAGTTTGACAATCCTTGCTAAGTCACTTCAGTCGTGTCTGACTGTGTGACCCCATAGATGCTAGCCCACCAGGCTCTCCCATCCCTGGGATTCTCCAGACAAGAACACTGGAGTCGGTTGCCATTTCCTTTTCCAATGCATGAAAGTGAAGAGTGAAAGTGAAGTCTCTCAGTCGTGTCTGACTCTTTGCCACCCCATGGACCGCAGCATACCAGGCTCTTCTGTCCATAGGATTTTCCAGGCAAGAGTACTTGAGTGGGGTGCCATCACCTTCTCTGTGACAATCCTTAATCTTGAGTTATTTCCATTGTCAACTTTCTCAATTCTCCATTTTAAATTATTAAATTTATATTTCTTTGCAAATGACTTTTTCTTCTTCCTTTTTTGTTTTTTAATGAAATTAAACAGTTTGTTACATATACAGAAAAACAAGATCAGCATGGCGTCAGCTCCCCACATCCCTAGTCCCACGGAATGACACTAAACTGGATGGTCCAGGAGATAGGAGACATGATCAGTGGGTCATTTTAACATTGACCAGTCAGTGTTAGATTATAGCCAAGCAGCTTTACACCCCAAAGAGAGATGGGACATAAAGGGAAGGGAAGTCAAAAGGAAGTATGCTGTGGCAGCTGTCTGCAAGACAGAGAACCTCTGCAAGATAGGGAGGCGGCCGGTACATTGCTCCCACCATGTTCCAAAGACGATCCTGAAACAGTATGTCAAAACTTGGATCAATCTGTAGTAAGCCTTGCCTATACCTGGATTATGTGGAAACATGCAGATTGCCAGGGATCCCCAGTGGATCTGTTATGCTATTTTCACACAGATGTTCTGCTATTTTCACACAGATGTTCTACTCCTCATTTTTTATTTCAGTCCAAAGTTCGGGTTTTATTGTTTCCTGCTGATGCCCGGTACTGTTTCTTCAGCAATTCCCAGAACTAAAAGCACCCTCCAATCTCAAACCATTATTCCTTTTGTTCCTAAAGATACGCAGTGGTCAAATCTAAGGATAAATTAATCTAACAAAAGTCTGTTTAATGGACACTACTGAGCGACCTCACTTTCACTTTTCATTTTCATGCATTGGAGAAGGAAATGGCAACCCACTCCAGTGTTCTTGCCTGGAGAATCCTAGGGACAGCGGAGCCTGGTTGACTGTCGTCTATGGGGTCACACAGAATCCGACACGACTGAAGCGACTTAGCAGCAATGGCAGCCCGCTCCAGTACTCTTCCCTGGAAGATCCCATGGACAGAGGACCCTGGTAGGCTAAAGTCCATGGGGTTGCAAAGAGTCAGACACGACTGAGCGACTTCAATTCTTCACTTATTGTTTTTAATGCAGCATCCATGTTTTTTTATGATTTCACAATCTATCTCCAAATCTTTTCTAATTACTTCCAAACAACTGTGCTATTCCAGTTAATCTGATTTGAGTCACCATTTCCTGAGGATTTGTTATAATCTGGCACTTTTATTTATACCATTCCCCCTGCATACAGCAGTTTTGCATGTCAGTATTCTTTCCAGCAACAAAAATCTTTACAAATGATTCTTTCTTTACCATACTTTCTTTGAACATTAACTGAACTTTCCCAGTTTTGACTTCCAAGTGTCTAGTTATATCCTTTATGATATATTACTGCTAACTTGTCTTATTGATATTTTCATATACAGAACTTGTATCTCTACTGCATGAAATGTAGGGATTATGTTACTTTTTATTTCTTTCTATTTCTTCCCTGGTGGCTCAGAGGTTAAAGCGTCTGCCTCCAATGCAGGAGACCTGGGTTCGATCCCTGGGTCGGGAAGATCCCGTGGAGAAGGAAATGGCAATCCACTCCAGTATTCTTGCCTGGAGAATCCCATGGATGGAGAAGCCTAGTAGATTACAGTCCACGGGGTCACAAAGAGTCGGACACGACTGAGTGACTTCACCTTCACCTTCACCTTCACCTTATAACAAAAGTTATGCTTGATAAAAATATGTTCAGAGAATTCCAAATGATTTACCATTGTTTCAAATTCAGGCAATATTTGCTACATTTGCTATTTAAGCATATGATTTCATGATCAAGAGAACAGTTAATATTAGATAACTAACTTACAGAGAAATGTTATATATGAACTCAATTGTATATTTTAAGCATAGTTGCTTTATATTTGCTTATTTACCCTTAATTACATCTCTTTTCTTCATTCAAACTTGGTAAAAGGCAAAGTATTGGCTTTATTACTTATTTGGATTCCTCATTTGTTATGGTTTGAAAGTAGAACATTCATGAACCAAGGACATCCTTATACGTGTAACTAGTATGTTACTGACTCTTTACCCCTAATGAGGAATTCCAACACTCATTTAGGTTCTCTGGAGCCTACATCATTTGTTAAAGGATAATCTCAGAAAGTTTACATGAAGCAACATGGAGAGCTGGGTAGTGATCAAAGAATACATAGGGAATTGGATACATGATTGACTTATTGCTCCTCTGGGTGACTAGGAATCTGTTATGAACAGGAACCTCTTAGGAGCCATGTATACTGCACTTCAGAATGGTTCCCCTGAAAGCTGAGAGACTTGTACACTGGGGGATATTGACACTTTCAAAATTCTAGGGAGAGCTGGACAAGCTTTCACAAATTCCGTGGCCCAGAGGCAGAAAGTTGAGTGCACAAAGGGTATCTGCAATCACAGAATTTATTCATGGTAGCTTTAGCTAAAGTCAGTTGTGACCCAAGATAATGTGCTGTGGTTTCCAATCATGGTGCAATACCACAAGCACTTCTGGGTAGCTTTGGGAAGCCCCAAAACAATCTTTGGCATGTGTTTCCAAAATGTATCGGTTATCTGGTAGTATCCGACTTCATGAAACTTCTTCATCTTCACAGTTTGTTACCACTCTGATTCGTGGGCACTGGTGGGTTTATGAAACAAAAAGTCTTTGCAGTTCTGCTCTGTGGTGAAAATTCTCTGTTAGGCACCTCCTCGTTAGTTTCTTGATATATTCATGAAGAACATTCACCTGGCATTCTCCATGTTTTCACTCAGTGTAAAAAAACTTGCAACAAATCACTGTGTGTCCAACAGGAGCACAGGACTTGTGCTTCCTGGTGTCTACCAAAATATTGAAACTGTTTTGTGTCCCTATAGAATTGAAAAATTCGTGCCTTGTCTTCCTTAGTGTTGCTTTTCCTTCATGTGGCTATCAAAAAATGACTGTTTTATGATGTCATGAATGTCAGTTCCAAGAGAGAAAGAATTCTTCTTTTTGTTCACTGCTACATCACCAACATGTAGAGAAGTACATGGTATATACACTATTTTTGAATGAATGAATAATTGTCTTACATAATTTTTAGTTCAATAGCTCCTTTATATTTTTTCCTTACAAGTGCCTTTATCCCCCGAGATCCATATGGACAAGAATGAGGAGGTATGAAAGAAGGGGTTATACCAAAACAAGTATAAATAATACATACCATAATATTTAAGCTCTGAAATTCACAATCTCTGGCATTAAAATGTAGAGATCCTTGCATAAGAAAATTTATCATACATGGCTGTGACAATAATTGGCCATATATGCCATGTCTGTTTAAATTCCAGTTGGCATGAACTGAATCTGATGCATTTAAAACACATTTATTTTTTGCCATGGTTGTGGTTTTGCTACTTTATATTAAAGAGAGAGAGAGAAAGAGAAAACTACCTTTGAATAAAGATTCAAGTCCACTCTGTGTGAAAATTATTTATTATAAGTGGAATCATACATTTTGTGGGTTTTAAGGATGATTGCAACCTCTGAAATTACACCTGTGGTGGATTCATGTCGATATATGGCAAAACCAACACAGTATTGTAAAGTAGAATAAAGTAAAAAAATAAATTAATTAAAAAATAAAGTGATAAACCATCACACAAAAAAACAAAAACACAAAAACATATGGTGCCAAAATTCTGTCTTCCAAGGGCATATCACTGAGAAGTAACGTGATCCAGTACCTAAATTCCAATTTAATGCTTTTTTACTTAATATTTTCACTTAAATTCTCATTGTTACTGTCTCTAAGTCATGTCCAATGCCTGGTGATGCCATGAGCTGCAGCATGCCAGGATTCGCTCTCCTTAACTATCTCCCAGCATTTTCTCAAATTCATTTCATTGAATCGGTGAGGCCATCCAATCAGGTCCTCTGATGCTATCTAATCAGATCCTCTGCCGCTGGCTTCTCTTCCTGCCTTCAGTCTTTCCCAGCATTAGGGTCTTTTCCAATGAGTAGGCTCTTCACAACAGGTGGCCAAAGTATTGGAGCTTCAGCTTCCACATCAGTCCTTCCAGTGAATACTCAGGGTTGATTTCCTTTGGGATTAACCACTTTGATTCCCTTCTGCCCAAGGGACTCTCAGGAGTATTCTCTACACCACCATTTGACAGCATCAGCTCTTCAGCATTCAGTCCAGCTCTTATATCCGTGCATGACTGCTGGGAAAACTATACTTTGACTATATGGATCTTTGTTGGCAAAGTGATGTCTCTGCTTTTTAATATGCTAAGTTCGTCACAATTGTTTGTTTGTTTATTTTTCCCCAAAGAGCAGGAATCTTTTAATTTTGTGACTGCAGTTACTGTCCTCAGTGATTTTGGAGCACAAGAAAATAAAATATGCCACTGTTTCCATTGTTTCCCCATCAATTTGCCAGGAAGTGATGGGGCCAGATGCCCCGACCTTAATTTTCTGAATGTTGAGTTTTAAGCCAGCTTTTTCACTCTCCTCTTTCATCAACAGGCTCATTTGTTCCCCTTCACTTTCTGCCATAAGGGTGGTGTCATCTGAAGCTGTTTATATTTCTCCCAGCATTCCTGATTACAGCTTGTGCTTCATCCAGCCCAGCATTTCTCATGATATACTTGGCATATACGTTGGACAGGGTGAAAATATACAGCCTTGATGTGCTCTCTTCCCTATTTGGAACCAGTCTGCTCTTCCATGTTAGGTGCTAATTGCTGATTCTTGACCTGAATACAGGTTTCTCAGGAAACAGGTAAGGTGGTCTGGTATTTCCATCTCTTCAAGAATTTTTCACAGCTTGTTGTAATCCACACAGTCAAAAGCTTTAGCGTAGTCAATAAAGCAAAAGTAGACTTGAAAAAAAATTTTTCTTTACTCGTTTTATGATCCAACAGCTGTTGGTAGTTTGATCTCTGGTTCTTATCCTTTTCTAAAGCCAGTTTGTACATCTAGGAGTTATTGATTCACATACTGTTAAAGCCTAGTTAGAAGGGTTTTGAACATTATGATGCTAGGATGTAAAATGAGCACAGTCATATGGTAGTTTGAACATTCTTCATCGTTGCCTTTCTTGGGGATTGGAATGAAAACTGACCTTTTCCAAAATGTAAACAATGGGGAAGTTTTATTAAATAAACAATATCAGTTGACAAATCTATAGTGATAGATAATCTAAAAACTAACTTAACAATAAAATTGAGGAGAAAATGGATTCCATATACTGAGAGAACAATGATATAAAATACTATTGCTGCTTTAGAAGCTTAGCTTTTCTTTCAAATATTTCTATCCTTAGGAAGTTTGTTAAAATTGTAGAAATGAAGAACAGATTAGTGCTTTCCAGAGAGTAGAGACAAGGTAGAAAGTATATCAGTGTGGCTGTAAAAGGACAGTAGAAAAAATCTCGGTAGTGATGGAAATTCTGTGTCTTGACTGTAATGTAAACATCCCAATTCTAAGAATGTATGTATTTTGTAAGACACTGCCATTGTTGGAACTGAGCAAAGGATACATGGGGCTTCCCAGTGCCAATTCTGGATACTCAGGTTCAACCTTGGATGGGGAAGATCCCCTGGAGAAGGAAATGGCAACCCACTCCAGTATTTTTGCCTGGGAAATCCCATGGAGAGTGGAGCCTAGTGGGCTATAGTCCATAGGGTCACAAAGAGTCAGGTACAGCTCAGTGACTAAACAACGGTAACGAAGGATACATAGGATCTTTATTAATTTTGTACAGTTTCATGTGAATTCCACAACTTCATGTGAATTGCAGTTAGCTCAATTGATTTAAATTGTGAACCTATTAAATACAGGGACAACTTAGGGTTTGTCATTTTGAGAGTATGCTATAATAGAAATAAAAATAAAATTGGTATTCAGAATGTTAAGTTTCTATGTGTTTAACATGTTTGGGGGGAAATATTGAATTTATTTATGGAAGTTAAGATAGTTTATAGTGACAGTATACTTGTTGGGATAGTGTATTATAATAGGAAGCCTGATATTGTTATTGCTAGTTTGGTGTTTCCTATTTTTCCAATTACGTATAGATTTAAGGGTTAAATTTTGTAATCCTCATGTTAGTCTTTCTATATCATTTCTTAGGCCAATGTAAATTTCAGTGATTTTAATGTGCATATAAATAACAATATCATTTCATTACATTCTTTTCTTGTTCTATTATAAAGCCAACATAAATAAAACCAGAAAAAATGATGATAATATTTCTGTGATATACCTGTGTTGTATATTAACTAATAATATTAAAATGTTACTCCTGGCATTTTTGTAACACTATTTGACCATTAGACCATCCTCCTGGCCTAACTGACCAGTTTGTAAAATGTGGGTGTGGGGTTGGATGAAATCTATCACCTCTTTTTAATGTAAATGCAGTGACTTTCTAAGTTAGCTTGTTGTGTAAATTTTCAGATGCATAAGGCTTCTGGAATAGAGTGAAAGTTTTCAAAGTGCATAAGACGTGTCAGACTCTAGTGGGTAAGAAATGCTCTTGGAGGAGATTTAGTTAGAGAGACTGAGAGTCACATGTTTAAACCCCCTTGCATACCATCATGCTGTAATTATCTGAATTGTAGGCTATCAGTGGTATCTTGGCAGCAATTACTGTGGGCTATGACATGATATTTATATTCACGGAGAATTAGGCATATCCTAGCATTGCATAGCTAACCCTTTTATTTATGTATTTATCTATTTAATTTTTGTGTCTAGATATAAAGGTGGAAATGTTACTTACCATTTGACTATGTTTTGTTTTAAAGAGTGAACATTTTCATCACTGTATGCAGAGGGAGAAAAAAAACATAGAGAATAAATTTATTTAGGATCTAGAAATATGTTCTGAAGGGAAAAAAAAAGAGGCGTGTTTTGAAGCAAAGAGATGTACAAGAAATTTTGACAAAAAGGGTTCTCATTCATATGCCTAAAGGGTAAAGTCCCTTTGCCACTTTGTTCATTAAAAATGATTCTGAAGGCCTACTCAGTCTCCAGCCAGTTCAGATTAGCTCTATTCCATGTCAAGGACTCACCTGGTGAAATGACTTTTTCTTTACTTATGTATTTTTTTCTCTCTTTGCAGTGTCTCTCATATCCAGAATACCTTTAGCTCTTAGGAAAGGAAGCTTCATACACTATTACTACAGTGTTCATGCTCTTCCCAGTTTAACCATTTTAGGAATCACAAGATCAAACCTTCTTCCTCAGGTTTAGATATTGATTTTTTTTTTTCCTGTCAAGAATGCTACTTATTCCAGATATACCACTGTTAGAATAACTTCCTCCCTAGACAATGATAATCTATAAGGCATAGAGATCAATATCAGTTATCTCAATTCAAATGTGAATAATAAATCAGTAAGCCCTAAAACAAACAAAATCTGTCTAAGTTTTTAAAGGTAATAAAAAGATAGAAGAAACTGTGAATGCAAAATGTAAGGGAATTACCTCTTGCTTACTCAGAATAGCTTTTTTTTTTTTTTTTGATTCTTTGTGTATCTGTGTGTTCGGATGTGCAGATAATCAGAAATGTCTCAAAAGGCAAAACAGCTACAATCAGAAATAATAGAACACTGGTGAGAAAGTAAGCGATTAATATCTTGTAAGTGGCTTAAAATGGTAAAGATGGTAATAGAATTAAGCATTTTAAACAAAGAGTGATGGTGAGTGTCTGCATGTTCAGTCATGTCCAATTATTTGCAGCCCTTTGGACTGTAGCCCACCAGACTCCTCTTTCCATGGGACTCTCCAGGCAGGAATACTGGAGTGGGGTGCCATTTCCTCCTCCAGGGTCTCTTCGCAACCCAGGGCTCGAACCTCTGTATTTTGCAGCTCCTGTATTACAGGTGGACTCTTTACCCACTTAGCCATCGTGGAAGCCCTTGACAAAGAGGGTGGCTTCTTGTTTCATTTTATTTATAAACAACCACATTTTTAGAGAAAGCCTGACTCTGTGAGGTAAGATTGTCCAAAATGTGAGCAATTATCTCATTTTGTCCAAATGTATTTTATTTAAAAGTATTTTGTATTCTGTCATTAAACATATTTCCTCCAAGTTTATAGACATCACTTTATTAGTCTGGTTGAAATTAAATTTGAAACAGTAAAACACAAAAATACAAAGTGACAATGACATGAAAAATTTTCTTGAATTAAAAAGAAAAAACAGGTACTTGTATTTACGACACTGAAATAGGGCAAGCTTGCAAAACCAGCTTTATTCAAGGTCTTATGCAATTAAATCTGGGTTGTATTTGATGTCAAATATTACAAATTCAGTTTGCCTAGAAATGCAGCCCTATTTACCAACTGTTTATTGAGTTAAACATAAAAATATTAAACACTTTTCCTCTACGACTATTAAAAGTGGTAATAAAATCTGAGAAAGCATCCTGTTATCATGAACTTTGAGAGCACCTACTTGTGGAGCAGATTAATTATAGAAGACAAGAGGCAATATTTTCCGGATGTGAAGCTGTAGGTAGTCTAACCATATTCACAGCTGAAAATTAATATTATCTAGAACTCATACTGATGTAATCATATTGAACTTGCTACTTCAAGTATGGGGTAAATAATTTGCACAGATAGAGGAAACAAGAAATCATCAGTCATTGCAGAATTTAGGATCTTAAAGAAAATAAGACATTTGCTGAGCTGAAAAAAAGTTTGAATGTTTTATATTCTTTGAACAAAGGTAAACTTTAACATAGCTTCTTAAGTCTTTTGGACCACTGTCAGAATTCTTCAGTTTAATCAAATTCCCACCACCTGACAAAGTGCCATGGTAGCTGATCAGACCAAGCATATCTGCTATGAGCATCCTTGGTACAAGCAAGAGGTACTGCCAATGATCAGCTACTGATTTTTTTTCTTCATATGCTTTCTTTAATCTCCCTTCCTTCTAATGCAACCCTTTGAATAAATGTGTTGTTATGACCAAGAATGGCTATGGCACATGGCACACTATATTTTCGTGCATGCTTCTTGGAACTATGAATGGAAACTTACTTTGCAACAATCACATAACTAGCCAACTAATCAGGTGCTCCTCAGACTTACTTTCAAGTTATTAGATGTTGAAGTAGAAACCCTCATCCAGTAGTCAGTGGAATAATAAGCACAGAGAGGTTGTACTTCAATGTTTCTTGGTCCAAAAGCTATTTTTCCAGACTCGCTATTGAGTTTATAATCTCTCATGAATGTCATGAAAGAGAACCTAAATATTTAAATGATCTAAAAATAGAATTGGTACCTTCCTGGTGTCTCACTGGTAAAGGATCTGCCTGCCAAAGCCTGTCTGCCTAACTCAGGTTAGGAACATCCCCTGGAGGAGGAAATGAAAGCACACTCCATTATTGTTGCCTGGGAAATCCCATGGACAGAGGAGCCTGGCAGGTTATATAGTCCACGGAGTCACAAAGAGTCAGACATGACTTAGCAACTAAATAACAACAAAAATAGAATTATTTGTCCTGCAAAATAAAAAGTGAAAAGTTCGTGTGCTTCTGGCAAGCCCTAGGTTGTATTCTGCTAGTATGACCCTGACTGTAGATCTGAGGATGGATGCATTCCGTGAGCTACCTAGCACGTCCTCACTCATGTTCCCCTGCTTTTCCACAGATGCTGTCTCTGACACCTGGGTATTTTGCTGTGGTTCAGGAAGAGTCAGGGAGAATGACTACCAAATGGGGACTTGAAAATAAAATTGGCTTTAAACTACTACCTGTGTTCTTTCAAGTCTAATGTCTTCTTTCATGTCCTAATGTTACCATTGCCACGGAGGAAAAAACAAAGTACCTGTGTGCACATCCAAAACATGACTTCAAGGCAAATAACTAAGAATTAAATAGATCAATGAAAGGAAAGACACCTTGGACAAGGTCACTTAGATTTGATTAAATATATTAAATTGCTTAATGCTGTTTTGTGAATTTAACTTATCAAAGTCATTCCTTTGATCATCACACTTAAAAAGTAAAAAATATGCCATGAATACTTCTAACAAAATAACATTAAATCAGAAGGCACAAAAACTTTTAAGTCTAGTTGGTCACTAGTAAACCTTGTTCTCTCCTGTAAATAATACATATTCTCCAAACTCCCACCAGCTCCTACGTGCAAGACGCTTCTGTGCTCTTTAATTGCGATACAAGGGAATGAAATGATCATATTAAAAAACTAGAAACAGCCACTCCCTACTTTCTAAACGCTACAGTTCAACTCACAGTTATGAATATTTCTTGATATTTCCCCCTTTCTTTCCATTCCCAAGTTAATGGCTTAGTTTCCACCCCAATGATGTAGCACCTATATACATTTCTAACATATAATCATATCTTTGTTTCTACTCAACTTTTAATTAGATCTCTATGCCATTGTCATCATGGTTTTTCATAAATATAAGTGCTATCTAGTTTAAAAATCGTAATGGCTTACTTTAACCTCAAAATAAAACCCTTTGAGTGGCTGGGGAGCTTTTCATGGTTAATTCCTGCTTACATGAATCAGTTATGCATCAGTCAGTGCTCTTCTGGAAATTTCAGGAGTCACTTATATGAAACATTTAAACATTGTCCTGTAAAAGTTGGCTTAAAACTCAAAACATTCAAAAAACTAAAATCATAGCACCTGGTTCCATCACTTCATGGCAAATAGATGGGAAAACAGTGGAAACAGTGGCAGACTTCATTTTTGGGGGCTCCAGAATCACTGCAGATGGTGACTGCAACCAAGAAATTAAAAGATGCTTGCTCTTTGGAAGAAAAGTTATGACCAACCTAGACAGCACATTAAAAAGCAGAGACATTACTTTGCCAACAAAGGTCCATCCAGTCAAAGCTATGGTTTTTCCAGTAGTCACGTATGGATGTGAGAATTGGACTATGAAGAAAGCTGAGTGCCTAAGATTTGATGCTTTTGAACTGTGGTTGGGAGGAGACTGTTTAGAGTCCCTTGGACTGGGAGGAGATCCAACCAGTCCATCCTAAAGGAAATCAGTCTTGAATATTCATTGCAAGGACTGGTGCTGAAGCTGAAACTCCAATACTTTGGCCACCTGATGTGAAGAATTGTTTCATCTGAAAAGACTCTGTTGTTGGGAAGGATTGAGGGAGGGAGAAGAAAGGGACGACAGAAGATGAGATCATTGGATGGCATCACTGACTCAGTGGATATGAGTTTGACAGAGAGACCTGGCATGCTGAAGTCCATGGGATTGCAGAGTCAGACTTGACTGAGCAACTGAACTGAACTGAACTGTAGTTGATTTAATTAGCCATAAAGTACTTAAGTTTTTTTTTTTTGACTTAAGCTATTTCAAATTGGGTTTTATTTTGCTGACTATATCTTGCTATTTTTAACACCTAAATAATATGCAATTGGTAGCCAAATTTCTGAAAGGAGTTTTCTTTCTTTCTTTTTTGTCTTATTATTTCTAAGTGTTTTAGCATGCATTATTATATCTATAGATGTTCTTTAACCTCAATTTATAGGAGGACTGTTGTGGTAATTTTTTGTTTTATCTATTTCATCTTTTCTATTGGAAATCACCCAATCTAGTTCACAGATGAGGAAATTGATGTTAGATTAATTTATCTACCACCAGCTCTCAAGTGATGAAACTAAGATTCTAAGACTGTGTAAACCCAGGGAATATAAGTGCAGTGAAATATTTCTAATACAAGTTTACATATGATAATCCACAGGAGTAAGTAGGGTAGACCTCAGATGGGTGCAGCAGAAATATAAGGAAGAGAGATGGCTGTCCATTGACGGTATTGCCTGGTCATTTCCTTCCAAAAGCACCAAGAAGCTAGGTCAAGTTTAGTTTGGATCTGAAAGCTCAAGTTTGCTTTAGAGAAATAAGCAGGCATGTTAGGAAGACAAAGCTTAAAACTACTTTCTTTATCTCAGTTTGGAATCTAATATCCAGTCCATCCTTTTCTGGTTGAAGTTTAGATTTCTTGATATTCTGGAAACAATCCAACATGCCTTGGCTCCTCTGGGCAGAGTTTTTCAAGACTCGCCATCAATCCAGTTTCTGAGCTGCAGCCAGCATCCAGGCTTGGCTTTGGAGGGCCACCCTTTGATGCAGATATGAAATGTATGTTATCACAGTATTTTCTGAGAATACTATCTACCGAAGATTGTTCTGTAGGAAAAGATCTTTGGAGGAAAAGGTTTGAGGAATTTGAGAAACACTGCATACAGTATCTTCATTTTGGAAAGTATAGTGTACATTAAAAAATCAGAGACACTTCAGAATTATTCTTTAATGTATTTTTTCTAAATGAATTTAACAGTAATATTTTCCTCTGAAATACCGTAGCTTATACTAAGAAACTTTGACTCAAAACTCGATATGAAATTTTAAATCATACCACTTTTGTCATTTCTTGATGTTTATTTCTTAATAACATCACAACCTCAAGGTTGTGATAAACAAAAGCAGTAAAATACAAATATGAAATTAACATTTTAACATTTCTTGTTAGTACAATGAAGTGTTATTGATTGCACTTAACAAAATTTGAATATTCTGTCATTAAAAGTCTAATTTGATCAATGCATAACTGTATAAAATTTCTATGTTTGTTCTAAAGGTCACATAGTTGTCCTTCCTGATAGCCATTTATCATATGTATATCTGAGAAGTATCCATCTTTCTGTCAAAATAGCCTTGATTCGGAGTTCCAAGTTTTCCAAGCAGCAAAACACTGATTACATACAATTAGAACAGTGTGAAAAGCTAAGCTCTATTATATTCCTCAGTGTGAGTTACATGCAGACCTTCCCAGGTTTCATTTTCATGAGCTCCGTTCTGTTCAGTTACTGTATCAAAAGAGGATTAAAACCTGAAAGACACTACAAATGGAACAGAACAGTGTTCAGGGAGCTCTCTGAGCACTTAACATTTGAGAATATTTGGCCATGATAAAAGTGATTGTCAGATTTTCTAGAAACCTTGAGCCTTGACGTGATAGAAACCTGAGTTTACTTCTAATTGGAAAAAGGAAGAAGTCACACAAATGGGCTTTTCTGTTTGGATTTGCTTTACCGTTTGTCAGTTAGATTGTACTGCCCTGTGCCTTGCCAGTGGTCGTTTTACATACGAAGAAATGAGATGTTAAAGATGCTACAAGAATCCTGTCATTTCTAATAATTATTTGTAAAGCCAATATATAAATGCATTTTAATGCATTTATAAATACATTTCTAAAAATGCAAATATTTCGTAATATGCTCTGAATAAAATTATGACATATCTCCCCTTGCTTATAGACTCAATTTTAATCCTTAAGGGTACACAGGGCATGCTGCCTCTACTAGTAAAACCTATATTTTCAGATGTTTAATGCTGGTTGCCTGGTAAATCCCATGGATGGAGGTGCCTGGTAGGTTGCAGTCCATGGAGTCCCTAAGAGTTGGACACTCCTGAGCGACTTCACTTTCATGCATTGGAGAAGGAAATGGCAACCCACTCCAGTGTTCTTGCCTGGAAGATCCCAGGGGCGGGAGAGCCTGGCGGGCTGCGTTGCACAGGGTTGGACATGACTGAAGTGACTTAGCAGCAGCAGCAACAATACTGGATGAGTATTTCTAGAGACGAAGTGACAGGAACAAGCGGCATTACCCCTGTCACTCTGAATTTTATTTTCCCTTGAGGTCATTTCATTTACTTTCTTGCCATTAACAAGCACACTATATGGGAATCACAGCTAGGCCTTTAACCATCTGCCCCAGTAGTACCTCAAAACTACTTTGTTTAGTAGGATATACCTGAAACTTCCAAAGGACTTCATTAAAGACAACAAAGAAAAAATTAGGCACAAGTGATATATCTATAAAATAGAGGAATTCCAAAAATTACCATATCAAGCTTGCTCCCTGGATATATAAGAGCCACCCAAATTCAACTTACTCTCTAAATCACTCATTTCTATGATCACAAGCTTTCAGTTGTGACATGAACTTAGAGTTCTCTTGCCCAGATTTGTCCAAATCTAAGCCTATCTTCCAACAAAGGTCCATCTAGTCAAAGCTATGGTTTTTCCAGTAGCCTTGTATGGATGTGAGATTTGGACTATAAAGAAAGCTGAGTGCCAAAGAATTGATGCTTTTGAACTGTGGTGTTGGAGAAGATTCTTGAGAGTCCCTTTGACTGCAAGGAGATCCAACCAGTCAATCCTAATAATCCTGAATATTCATTGGGAGGACTGATGCTGAAGCTGAAACTCCAATACTTTGACCACCTGATGCAAAGAACTGACTCATTTGAAAATATCCTGAAGGATTGAAGGTGGGAGGAGAAGGGGATGACAGAGAATGAGATGGTTGGATGGCATCACTGACTCAATGGACATGAGTTTGACTCCGGGTGTTGGTGATGGACACAGGGAGGCCTGGCGTGCTGCCTTCCATGGGGTCACAAAGAGTCGGACACAACTGAGCGACTGAACTAAACTGAACTGAAGCCTGTCTTCATGTCTAGGATGTTATCTTGCTGTGTACTAATCAGTATTTACTTCCTAGATAGCTTGGCACCTTCAAGATTTTTGGAAGACTGTATTATTCCCCTCAAATATTTCTGTCCTTCCTGTGAAAGAATTTCACTTCCCCACCCTTCTGATCTCAAGTTTGGCCTTGTTACCATTTACACTGGCTTTCCCTGCGAGGATAATGCTTGGCCACACCAGTGATATCAGTTTTGTTTCATGTGACTTATTGAGGCCAGTGAAATATGCAATATAGAAGGGATATTTGCTACTTGTGAACAGGGTGTTTATGAGTTAATTCCTTTTATCATTTTTTTATTTTACAATGATATAGATAAGATTATTTTAAAGCTCTTGGTTCCAGAGTGAAGAACCTACAGCTGATCAATGAGAAATATGCAACATGAGAGAGAAAAACAAAACTATGTATTATAAAATTCCACTAAAAGTTTTAGGGCCATTTGTTCCTACAACATAACATCTCACCAGAGCCATAGTCAACAAAAAGGGAAGACGTTTCTACTCTGGAGGCTGCCAGTTCAGACTTTTACAATGTGTTTTATGTTTCCATTAGGAGAAGTTTCTGTGCTATGTTATCTTCATGATAGGAGAACACTGATGACTTTCTTTTATTATACATCAGATTGGTATAATGAGATAAAAGATAATACTCTTCCCATGCTCTTCACATTCCACAAAGCTGAAAAAATGATTTTAATAGTCATGAGAATTGTTATGGGTCAAAATATTATTTTTTACATGAGAACAGATTGAGTTCACATTTGAATCATTAGGTTTTGTTTGTAGAAGGCAAAGGCATGCACTGAAAGGACTAACATCATTTTGAGGATGCTCAGCTTAGGAACAGAACTAGAAAGCCTCCTGGCTCTCCTGAACATCTTAGCCTGGCAAGACATCCTGGGAAGCATCCTGCTTGAACTGGTCAGTCTGTTCACAGGGAGGCCAGGCTTCCTGCTGATACGTCTGATTGCTCTCTGATAGCTGATGCAGATGCAAAGGGGAATTGATACAGCTTTTTGCTTGCAGTCAAAGGCACCTGTGGTTATTCGACATGCCCAGCTCTGACAGCGTTTTTAATCTTCTGCACATGATAACAGAGCAGCAATGGCAGCAGTAAGGATATAGTGGTTTCACCACAGGGATTGAACTGAAAAGTCAGAAGACTTAGGACAAATGTAATACAAGTGGGGTTTACTTCCACCATCAGCCCCTGTCACCAGTACGAATCAGGCTTGTTCTGGTCTCCTAACACCTTTCACCTCCACTCCCTCTGATGAATGACAGGGTCTTCATGATGGCATGTTCCACTCTGAGGACTTCCACGACTTTTTTCCAGCCCTGCTCAGTATACTAACTCCTCAAGATGCAGACACAGACACACAGACATACACATACACGCTTTCCTTGTAAGCCACTGTATTTGTTTTCAGTATGGAATTATAAAGAAATCATTTTAAAGATATTTCTGCTTCAGTAAAAATATGAATCATGATTTATTTGTGATAGAATTATGTTGATAACAGCAGAAGTGACAGATTTTTTTTGCAGACTTGAGTTGCAGTAGTCTTTATGCTTAAATCTTGCGATTGCAATAAAAAGTAAAGCAAGCATTTATGAAACATTTAGTCCTCAACATACGGTTATAGATTTCTAATAAGTATTTATTAAATTGATTAACATTGAATCTATATATGTGAATCAGAAAAATATTTAAAAAGGAATATTGATGGGTCATTGAATACTCACATTAAGTCAATGTGTTAAAATCTTAAAGGGAAGGATGAGACTAAAGTAGTTTCTGGTTTTTAACCAGCATAATAATATATTGTAGAGCTGGAAAATTTCAGTATCTCTTATGAATGTTTAGAGATTGCCTCTCTTTAAAACTGCTTCATGCTTCTGATAAATGCAGGGATGGATTATAGCAACTCAGTGCTGCGTACAATGCTTTGCTCAGTGCTTATTTATTGACTAAAATGTGTTGATTTCTTTTAAATAAAACAAATATTTCTCATTCAAAATTAATACATGCTACAGAAAAAAAACTAGTTTAAAGGATAAACCATATTCAGGTTTATTCTGTCTCTTTTATTAGAAATAAAGCCAATAGCAAACATCACATTATAATCTATCCCCTTTCAAATTTATGAATTTACATTATTATATTTTTAACTTAGCATTTATTACTTCATGCATCATCTTAAAATGATGTTTCCTTTCCATATGTAATACTTATAAAACCACCTATGAGCCATATACTTTTATTTAGATGGCTAAGGCTTGAAAATTAAGGTCTTGAGTTCAGTCTTGACATAAAAAATGAAAAAGTTTTTCTTTTTCTCAATTACCTACTCCAAGAAAAATCATAAAAATGTACTGACAAACATAGGTACTCAATCTCAGACTTTATAAAATTTGAAATATACATGATTTTCTCAGACCATTAAACAAAATTAATATTTTCATTGATTATGGAGCAGAGTCAAATGAAACATTGATTGTCTAATAATCTTTAACCAATCAGTCTCTTCATTCTGGTGGTTCTGTGTGTGGGGCCTGTGTGTGTGTCTCCACTTAAGGACTATAAGAACAAATTTCTACTAATTCAGGAAAAGTTTGGTTCTCTCTAGATTTTTATTTATGTTTATTTGTCTTAAGGGGGCAGCAAAGGCACACAGAGCCTCTGATAGTATACCATTCATCTGCTGTGTCCTAGACTAAGATTAAATGCAAACATTTGTGTGATAATAGAAGTTAAGGACAATGTAGTGATGTTTCTCATTTCAGATCTTTATGAAAACAAAGTCTAGTATTTTCATAGGCTGTATGGTGTCAACTTTGCAGGGGACATTTATTAAAGAGGCACAATTTACCCATTCATTGAACAATTTCCTTCATTCACTTGTAGCTTAGCTGGACAGGTATAAGACAATTGTTGCTATTGTAAACTATGATTACTTAAGAATTTTCATAAGCATAATTCATGTGAGGGCTTCCCTGGTGGCTCAGAAGGTAAAAAATCTGCCTGCAGTACAGGCGACCTGGGTTCAGTGCCTGGCTCAGGAAGATCCCCTGGAGAAGCAAATGGCTAACTCACTCCAGCCTTTTTGCCTGTAGAATCCCATGGAAAGAGGAGCCTGGTGGGCTACAGTCACAAAAGCTGGGCGCAACTGAGTGAGTAACACTTTGACAGCACTCACAATACACGCACGCACGCACGCACGCACGCACACACACGCACACACACACGCACACACGGTTCTATGAGGATTCCCAGGTGACCAAGTGCTAAGGAATCTGCCTACCAGAGCAAGAAATGCTGGTTCAATCCCTGGATTGACAAGGTTCCCTGGAGTAGGACATGGCAACCCACTCCAGTATTCTTGCTTGGAAATCCCATGAACAGAGGAGCCTGGCAGGCTACAGTTCACAGGGTCACAGAGTCAGACACCACTGAGCAGGAGCATAGTGTTCTATACCGACATGTTGATTCTTTACATGACTTAAATACAGTTCAGTTGATCTAACACAATTTAACTTTTTAATGACTTTCAGATTTTACTCAAAGTAATGTCAAATGTGTTTTGAGGACTAGATAGCAGCAGTCATGAAGCAATCCATACCATTTCAAAAACAAGAACTTTACCTTTGGGAAATTACTCAATTCTCTTGAAATAGCTATTTGTTTATTTACTGGATAGCTATTTATAGGAGCCTATACAGTAGTTCTAAACGTGCATTATAATGAATGTATATTTAAATGGAGGTTGTAGACTTTTCTAGTCAACTCAAATGCAGTGCTTCAAAGTGTACAAAATTGATGCAAATGCCTTGAGAATTTGTGTAATGTATGTATATGTGTATATCTGTATTTATATTTGCAAAGTATTGAGTAAAAGCTTGAGGGTCATACCAGTACTTCAATCAGATAATTTATGTTTTTATGTATTTCTAGCAAGCCTAGTGTTCTGGCTTTTAAATTTTCAGTGGTTTAGAAGCAATGAGTTAAAAATTGTAGACAGGTACACAGGAAAACATGAAGTGATCTCATTTATATTATGTGTCAAGTCAAAGAAACTATAAAAAAAATCACAGTAGAGACTTAATTTTTGACCCAAAAGTGTAAGAAAAAATTTTTAAAGCTAAAAAATTATTGACTAAAAGCATAATACAGCAGTCTTGTGCAATAATTGAAGTTAAACATGATGTCATTGTCTAGAAAAGCTAAGGTTATCTTTTAAATTATTGCTTAATAAAGTAAGAAATAAATATCCAGACACTTTTTAATAGTTCAAAATTATAAATGACTAAAATTTTAATAACAGGTAAATAGTGTTTGTAATATCCACATGTTAGTATATTATGTATCCATTAATCATGTTATTTTTCTATACTAGCCTAAAATAAAAGTATGCATTAGATTAAAGTGCAGATTATATTCAATATGATACTTCTTTTGATAAAATGTATTTTATATTTAACAATTCATGAGAACAAAAATATTTTATTGATTATAGAAATATCTGTCCTGAGACTATATACAGATGCTTTAAAGAACAGAATTTGAGCTGCAATTTCATAAAATGGTATTAATTTAAAAAATAATAGAACTTAAGATCCATTGATACATTCTGACTTATCAAATACATGTCGCCCATTCTTTCTTTTGTGTTTTCAACAAACATCTGTTGAATACCCACTATGTACTTATGTACTATAATAGGTCATGGGGATGTTCTACTGAGAAACATAGTCCTCTGTTGTTCAGTGGCTAAGTTGTGTCTGATTCTCAGCAACTCCGTGGACTGCTGCACACCAGGCTCCCCTGTCTTTGACTCTGTCTTGGAGTTCGCTCAGATTCATGTCCATTGAGTTGATGATACTGACATCTCCTCCTCCACCACCCCCTTCTCCTTTTGCTTTCAGTCTTTCCCAGTATTCGAGTCTTTTCCAATGAGCTGGCTCTTTGCAACAAGTGGCCAAAGTATCAGAGCTTCAGCTGCAACATCAGTCCTCTAAGTGCTTAAAACTATCGATAAAGACAAATATGCTGACTTATCATTGCATCAGGGTGGGGATGTACCTTCTTCCAACAGGTATTGCATGGAGCAGTAGCCCTGCATTGGAGAAGCAAGGAGAACCACATGAATCATGAGAAAATAGCTTCCTGTATTTAGTCCCAGGTGAGAAGATGAGAGTGATGACTAGGAGTTACAGATGTGAAAGAGAGGACAAGGAAAAGGGTAACTCTCATGAGAGTCTACAGAGGGGCATGGTGAACGGAGAAGAAGGAGAAGTTTGCATCTCCTAGTCAAACAGGCCAAGAGGGAAGAGGGGAGAGAATCTGGACGTGACAAGAGCCTTGTAAACTTTAATACTACCTTTGGGTTTTAACTAAAGGCAAATCGGTGGCCATACATCTTTAAGCAGTCAAATGACATGATTTCATTTGGAATGCAGATTTCTGAATCTCACTCTGGTTATAAAATAAATGGAAAGGGGACATGTATGGAACCAGGGCACTCGTTGCAGTGATGGAAGCATTGCCGTTATTTAGGTCAGAATACAAGTGCCGATAGCAATCCCACTCTACTCTTGCCTGAAGAATTCCATGGACAGAGGAGGCTGGTGGGCTACAGTTCACAGGCCACAGAGTGAGACAGAACTAAGTGACTAACACACACACACACACACACACACACGAGGCAGAGGAGGCTGGTGGGCTACAGTTCATGGGCCACAAGAGTCAGACAGAACTAAGTGACACACACACACACACACACACACACACACACACACGAGGCAGAGGAGGCTAGTGGGCTACAGTTCATGGGCCACAAGAGTCAGACAGAACTAAGTGACACACACACACACACACGTGCCTAGACTGGAATTATCGCAGTGCAAGATTTCCAAAACTGAGGACATACACATAATAAAAGAATTGAGACGTTGAATATTCTTTGGGGAAAATGACTAAACTGAGTTTCAGTACTGGTAAAGGCAGGTACAGACGATGGGATTCACTGACCCCAGCCTGTTGGACACTAGCTGAATAGCCTCCTAGATTTCTTTCCTTCTTTACTTTTCAGAATCCAACTCTGGCTCTTTTTAATGCTAGAGAACAGAGGTTAAGTCAGGGGTTCTTTTTTCTAGCTGATGTTGCCTTCACAGGGTGATTCAGGGAAGCCAGCTGGCCAGATGCAGGCCTCTTTGCACTCCTTCGCCTCTAACAACAGAAAGCTGCGGAATTGTCAGCTGAGCACATAGAGTGAACTCGCTCAAAAGGTGTCACTGGTCACGTGCACACACTGTGGCAAGCTTGCTGTTCTTCAGCTACAGATGATGGATAGTCTTCCTAACTGGCTTGTACAGATGGCAGCAGCCTGGCAGGAAGACCTGGGGAAGAGTACATTGAGTATTAGCACTTCTTGAGTTTCAGTTTTAAGGTTTGTTAAAATGTACTAACTGACCCTAAACTAATAGGGTTTATATAGGGTTTCTGCTTTATAGAAACATGGGGGCTGGGGGAATGTCTTTCAAATATTGCTGCAGGTCCATTAAACTGGCTTAGCTGCACAGTACCAGTTTCTGTATATTTGAGAGTAGAGGACCATTTATTTGAAGATGAGTTGTTTCATTATGTTATTGCTGTGACATAATTTTTTTTTTGGAGGTGTCCAATATCTTTTAAACTCGTACTGAGAATGGATGCTTAAAGTTTGAAGAAATATCACTTGATTTTCTATTAAGTTAAAGAAATAGGAATAATAAGAATGAAGAATTCTTAGTGAGGAAAACAAATTAATAGATAAATGGGTCAATTAAAAAATGTACTTTGCAGTCACCATTAACAGAGTAAATCGTTTCTTAGATGTTTTTATTCAGCAATATATAAACATTGCCTTTCACCTTATACTGTACATAACTGCTGGCACATGGATAATAACAGAGTGTTACTTCACTTGTTAATAATCCAACAAAGAGAATGTGACTTAGTGATCAATGGCAATTACATTAGAATTGCAACATATGGTAAATTGAATCTTTTTTTATAGTGGCATTTAGTTGTTTGGGACCACGTACCAAAATAATGGGAACATCAGGTAAATTCAACATCTTTACTGCTTTAATTGATCCTAAATTCGGTAATTATGTTATCTATAAAGTCAATTTGTCCTTTTTCCATTATTTATGATATGCACTTGTACATCAGGCATACACCAGGCACAATGCAATTGCAATAGATATGGTTGGAGCCTGCTCCCCAACAGATATGGTTGGAGCCTGCTCCAAATGCAGTGCACAGCATGAAAGGAATGACCTAGAAGTTTTCGTATTGTGCTGAAAGATTGTCTTATTACTTCTGCTTTAGTTGTCATAGAGATGAAATAAACATAGCATTGCATTAATCTTTTAAAATTTCTAATAACTGGAGAATTTTCTGAAGAAAGAACTAAAGAGGTTTTCTTTTGGATTGATTTGTTTTAAAGTCGTTCAGACTGTTCTGAGTCTTCGGTATCCCAAGGTCTATCTCGGTAAACTCAAAGCTGTTGAATAATTAACCATGGCTGAAGTTTCTTGATTACGCCTTGGAAGGAAAAGCAGTGTTTTCAATTGTCCCTTCATCAGCAGTTCTCAACTCTGGCAGCCTGTTTGGATTAACTGTGGAGAGAAAAACAAGAAACAACTCAGGACTCTCCCCCTCTAATTGGTCAGGGGGAGGTATTCTTATAATCTCTCCAGATGATTCTGATACACAGTGAGAGGTTAGAACCATAACTAAATAAGGCCTTACTATAACACAACAGGAAAAGATGAAATAAATTCAATTTATAATGTTGTGTATGACCATATTGACAGCAGAGTAGACTTACCAGGATGGGGAGGAAAGGCCTACAATTTGCTGACGTTTGGAAACACAGATTCAAATTGAGCAAGATGAGCAGCTAGCAAAATACTGTTGAATAGCATTATGAGTTTTGACAAAGTTTCAATTTTACAACAGAAAAAAGAAAGCAAGATGATGGCACCCGGATCACTGTAGAGGCAGCTGAGACAAGGAAGCTAAAGACAAAACAAAACACCCACGTTCTAGCACTTGGTGTTTACATGCTCAGATGCCCAGGAGAAATATTCTCTACTTGGAACTGGCAAATAATACTGATACTCAGTGAGTGCTTTTTTTGGTGGTCATATTCCACAGATTTATGTTTTACTTCTTAGAACAATTTTAAGAAATGAGTAATATGAATGAGAGTTGGACTATAAAGAAAGCTGAGCACTGAAGAATTGATGCTTTTGAACTGTGGTGTTGGAAAAGAGTCTTGAGAATCCCTTGGACTGCAAGGAGATCCAACCAGTCCATCCTAAAGGAGATGAGTCCTGGGTGTTCATTGGAAGGACT
>SJYV01015492.1:973192-994373 GCA_006410875.1 Neotragus pygmaeus | reverse complement strand
GGTATCCCAAGGTCTATCTCGGTAAACTCAAAGCTGTTGAATAATTAACCATGGCTGAAGTTTCTTGATTACGCCTTGGAAGGAAAAGCAGTGTTTTCAATTGTCCCTTCATCAGCAGTTCTCAACTCTGGCAGCCTGTTTGGATTAACTGTGGAGAGAAAAACAAGAAACAACTCAGGACTCTCCCCCTCTAATTGGTCAGGGGGAGGTATTCTTATAATCTCTCCAGATGATTCTGATACACAGTGAGAGGTTAGAACCATAACTAAATAAGGCCTTACTATTACACAACAGGAAAAGATGAAATAAATTCAATTTATAATGTTGTGTATGACCATATTGACAGCAGAGTAGACTTACCAGGATGGGGAGGAAAGGCCTACAATTTGCTGACATTTGGAAACACAGATTCAAATTGAGCAAGATGAGCAGCTAGCAAAATACTGTTGAATAGCATTATGAGTTTTGACAAAGTTTCAATTTTACAACAGAAAAAAGAAAGCAAGATGATGGCACCCGGATCACTGTAGAGGCAGCTGAGACAAGGAAGCTAAAGACAAAACAAAACACCCACGTTCTAGCACTTGGTGTTTACATGCTCAGATGCCCAGGAGAAATATTCTCTACTTGGAACTGGCAAATAATACTGATACTCAGTGAGTGCTTTTTTTGGTGGTCATATTCCACAGATTTATGTTTTACTTCTTAGAACAATTTTAAGAAATGAGTAATATGAATGAGAGTTGGACTATAAAGAAAGCTGAGCACTGAAGAATTGATGCTTTTGAACTGTGGTGTTGGAAAAGAGTCTTGAGAATCCCTTGGACTGCAAGGAGATCCAACCAGTCCATCCTAAAGGAGATGAGTCCTGGGTGTTCATTGGAAGGACTGATGCTGAAGCTGAAACTTCAATACTTTGACCACCTGATGCGAAGAGCTGACTCATTTGAAAAGACCCTGATGCTGGGAAAGATTGAAGGTAGGGGGAGAAGAGATCAACAGAGGATGAGATGGCTGGATGGCATCACCAAATCAATGGATATGAGTTTGAGCAAGCTTCGGGAGTTGGTGATGGACAGGGAGCCCTGGTGTGCTGCAGTCCATGGGGTCAGACAAAGAATCAGACATGGCTGAGCAACTGAACTGAACTGAACTGAGTATGAGGACTCTCGTTCTGTAGAGCAGAATGGAGACTAAAGCCCAGAGAGATTCAATGATGTTGACAAGTTGGCGAAGCTGCTGAGGGTAGGTAAGTCCATCCAGCCCAGTTAGATTCCAGAGCCCAAATTCCAGACCCCTGCATCAGCCTCTGAGTTACATGATGAGTGGTCCAGATACATTATACTACGAGCAAATGGCCAAGGCCTGGGGCTGAGGTGATCCAGGAGGAACTGACTCGCCTCGTTGTGTTGCGAATCCGTCTCGGCTTTTCTGTGTACGCCTTGCACTGATCTTGCCTTATTCCAAACCCATATTTAGAGAGCCTCCAAGGCCACGTGCCCTTGCACAGAACTCTGGTGGTCGAGGAATAAAGACAGATGATCAAAAGATAGGCATTGAAAAACCTGTGGCCTTTTGTTTCCACTTTGTGGAAAATAGAAAATTTTATTTGACATTTTCCTAATTAGACTAGATGATAATATATTTTCCTGTGAGAATAATTGGTATTGCAAGAATTCAGGATCACAGTAAAATTAAGTTTTCATAATTGTGGGCTTCCCAGATGGTGCTAGTGGTAAAGAATCCACTTGTCAATGCAGGAGACACAATTTGATCACTGGGTTAGGGAGATCCCCTGGGGTAGGAAATGGCACCCTACTGCAATATTCTTGCCTGGAAGATTTCATGGGCAGAAGAGCCTGGCGGGCTACAATGCTACAGTCCACAGGGCCACAAAGAATCGGACATGACTGCGTGACTGAACACAAGTCTTACATAATTGTAGTTATGAAGGGTGAAATAATAATGACAAGGAAACGAAAATTTACTTTTTTAAACATAGGTTTTTTCCTGTCCTTTAATTTATGTATGCCAAAATATAAACAAGATTTAATCTCTGAATTCTATCCATTTGAAATTAGGGAAAGAGTTCAAAGTCATGCATGCATTCAGGCCAAAGAATATGTAAAGCATTCATTAGACTTCCTGGCAACAGTTATAATGTGAATAGTAAACTTAGTTATATAACAAAAAGAAACTTGATGCAGGCATTCTTTCCATTTTGTGTTTGTATAAAGATACTTAATAAAGAAGTGTGGACTTAGATCATGAGTGAAGTTGAGTTTTGGTAAGGAGATCTAGTTTGAGTGTTACATAGGACTAAAGGAAGTTGAACTTAACGGGAAATGGTTAGAAACACTAAATAAGACCGTTTCCCCGGTGACTCAAATAAAACGGAGAAGAGACACGTGGACAGAAAAGGAACAAACAGAAAGAGAAGCAGAGAGAGAAAAAGAATCCGGAGAGGAGTGAGTCGGAGTCTGCCCTGCAGTTAACTTGCAAGGGAACTGCCGAAGAGGACAGTGCAGGAATAGCCAGAGCCCGGAAACCAGGCGAGCCTCTGGCTCCGGAAGCTGCAGAGAGTGGCGGGGATGTCGCAACTGCTGACACTTCGGACTTGCACAGCACGATTAGAGGAACCCATGGGAAGAAGCTAGAAAGTGCTTTCATTGGACTCTGAGATTCTTGTATGAAAAGTGTGATAGCTTGGAATGGAAGAGTTGTTTGAGTTTCTCAGGATATCAGATGGTGTTATAATCAAGAAAATCTATTTAAAGCAGATGTATATACTTTAGGGAAGATATCAGATTCAGTTCCTATGGATGCAGTAAATAAAAACAGGCTGATTTTTTTTCCCTTCTGTGTTTTTTTGAATTAACCATGCTATTTTCCACTTACAAAACTTGTTTTATTTCTCTAAGCTCTTTACCACATTATATCAAAAGAGGATTATACAGTATAATGAAAAGTAAATTTCCTAAGTGCTTGTAAGGTTTGATCTTTAATATTTGTTAAATCAACCACTATAATATGTTGATGAATAAATAGAAACAGCAGTATTTATTAAAATTAACTGCTTCATTTATTATCATTTTTCTGTAACATCGTCTTATGGATTAACTTCAAAGACAATAAGTTGTGTTCAAAAGTTTAAATAAAGTTAAATGGATCGTTAAAGCTGCTTTGTTATTTGTTGTTCAGTCACTAAGTCATGTCTGACTCTTTGTGACCCATGAACTGCAGCATGCCAGGCTGCCCTGTACTTCATTATCTCTTGGAGTTTACTCAAATTCATGTCCATTGAGTCAGTGATGCCATCCAACCATCTCATCCTCTGTCATCCATCCCCTTCTCCTCCTGCCTTCGATCTTTCCCAGCATCAGGGTCTTTTCCAATGAGTCAACTGTTCGCATCAGGTGGCCAAAGTATTGGAGTTTCAGCTTCAGCATCAGCCTTTCCAGTGAATATTCAGGGTTGATTTCCAAAGCTGCTTTACATAGTACATTAAAATCCTACAATTAAAATTGTAAAATAATATCTGACATGGAACAATATTCATGATATATTTTGTTTAAAATTATAAGTTGGAAGCAATTTTCTTGAAAAATACACATATATAATTGATGAGAGAGATCTCTCAAAAGCTACACTATAATGTTATTTATCTCTGAATGATAAAGTTATGATTTTATGGGAAATTTTTCTTTTTATGTATCAGTAATTTCTAAATTATGTACAGTAAAGGTTTAACATGACAAAAAGTTTTAGGTTTTAAATGATGTCGGATGGATGATTAAATTCCCTTTCGAGGAGGAATATAAAGTTAGCAATGGATACAAGGAACTTTGTAAATGATGTGTGTTGGTGTGTTTATCTCCTTTGAGGATTAAATTACCACATTATTCCAAAGTTTATACATTTGTAAATGGATACATAAAAAAATATGATGTTAAAAGCAGAACTATTTTTTTAATAGTCATACTTTAATCTCTTCACTGTGTGATTTTCTGCCAGTATGATGAAAGCAGATCACTGTTCTTGGGTCTGTGCACAATAGAGCATTTTCCAGACTGTAGAGATGGATTTCAAGCTACCTCTGACCATTACTTATCTTAAATGTGAGTTGCATTATTCTTAGCTTCAAAAATCCTTTGATCTTTTTTAACAATTGGATGAGGAAGCTAACAATATCTCCATTCAAAATCTTTTTTTGGAAAAAGTACCTTGACTAATATTGTCCTTTTCATTTACCTGCAAAAGTAAACCTAAAAGTATTTTGGTAAGCAGACATCTTTTAAAAATTAGTTAACATTTATTTACCACAAAGTAAATTCTCATAAGGAGTTGTGTTTATTTTCTTTTATTAAGGAAAGTCAAAATCATCTATTAAATCAAAAATTGATTTATTTGGATGAAGTATAAGGATGAAATATTTGACTTATTAGGATGAGGTAATTGTAAATAAAATCTGTCTTCAAAAAAGGTGGCAACAACAAAAACCTGTTTCACCATGTAAAACTTTGATGTTTCCTGACAATGTCTGTAGAGCATTAAAAAGTAAAAAGAGTAATTCTAGCCAATCTTGTCTGTCCATGGAGGCTCAACTAAGTTTTTAAAAAATTGGTGCAAAAATCACCAATGTAGTCCAAACAGTCAATCCTCTAGCCCCATGAGGATACACCCTAAGTGTGCCTATTTGAAGATCAGAGGTAGGCTAAGACAGTTTGCAACTTTGATCTTCACATGACTGTGGAGATTCAAGTAGCACTAGAGGGTCTAGTTTTTTCATCACCACTTTCCCCATGAACCTGTGTTATTTGTTGAGCTGCAAGGGAAGAGAGGCATGGTTGGGAAGAGGATGAAAATTATGTGAGAAGCCCAGGGCAAGGACAGCTCTGGGGGAAACACATGTTTTACTATATATATAAGTGACTTTCCAACATAGAGATGGGATATTCTAAAATGCTTGTGCTCAGGTGAAGAGCATTCAAAATACAGATTTTTGCTTTGAAAGTAAGTTTTAACATGCATCAAATAAATTCAAAAAGAAAACATTAACTGGAGTGTTATTAGTGCAAAGTTGTTCTACGTTAATAATCATAGATATCTAGATATCAAACAAAGTCTTTTTTAGCACATCAGTTCAGTTCAGTTCAGTTCAGGTGCTCAGTCCTGCCCAACTTTCCACAACCCCATGAATTGCATCATGCCAGGCCTCCCCGTTGATCACCAGCTCCTGAAATTTACTCAAACTCATGTCCGTTGAGTCAGTGATGCCATCCAGCCATCTCATCCTCTGTCATCCGCTTCTCCTCCTGCCCCCAATGCCTCCAAGCATCAGAGTCTTTTCCAATGAGTCAACTCTTCGCATGAGGNGTTTGTTTTTCTCCTTCTGACTCCTTTCAGTCTGTATGACAGCTCCAGGTTCATCCACCTCACAACCACTGACTCAAATCTGTTCCTTTTTAGACTAATATTCCATTGTATGTATGTACCACAATTTATTATCGACCTGTCTGTCCATGTACGTCTAGGCTGCTTCCATGCCATTGCAGAATCTTGATATGAAAAGATGTGTGTGATTCAGTGGGTAGAGTCTGCTCTGGGATTCCCATACTCCTCCCCGTGTAGCTAAACCCCTCTCAAAGGATAGCCAACATCTTCTAGTAAGCGTTATAATGTATGGGCACTTAAAAAAAATTATCTATCACAAATGACTGTAGGATAGATCTGTATAAGAGACAGGCTGTTAACTTTTCATTAGAGTATTGAAGTCACAAGTCAAACTCCCACCCTGAATTCTAGAGGGACAAGTGAATCCAGACAGATCTATAATACATGTATCTGGAGCAGAGGCAGAATGTGCTGTAAACTGGTAGGAACACTTAGATGATCATTTTGATGAATTGCTGGACGCTTCATGAGGACCCCGAGAGTGGCAAACTTCCAGGCATCGGTTCCGACACCACAATACACTTAACTGGATTTCGGTAAATAGATAAACGGACAGCATCTGATGCCAGGCAGCACTGTCCTTTTGTAGTCAAAGGCTGCAGGCCAGCAAATGGAGAAGGTACAGTACTGCATTCAGTATCCTACAGTTAAGAGTTATATCAGTGTTTGCATAAATCAATATTTAAATTGAGAGAACTTAAATTTTGTTTCTTTTAGATAAACCAAAGGTATCGTTAGCCTTTTTTTCCCCTCAACATTCCTTTGTTCATTTTAGCTTCTCCTTTTCATCGCACCATATTTTAATTGATTTTTTCTTCTGTTAGTTTTGAAGGTATGCATCTTTCTTATTAGTCTTTTTCCCTCCTTCTCCACTTATCCTCCTCCCTTGTCTTACCCTTGCCCTCTTCTTCTCCTACTCATTCTTATCTCCCCCTTTGCAGCCTCCTCTTTCTTCTACTTAATATTTTTACAAGTGTTATTTATGTTTTCCACATGTTTACACTTTTCTTATATTAAGACTTAAGGTTTTAGAGATGGTTTAAGCTCACAGCAAAATTAATAGTAAGGTAGAGATATTTTCCATATATGCTGTTCCCCCATATATGCATAATCTCCCCCACTATCAACATCCCCTCCCGAAGTGGGGTTTTTGCTACAGTTGATGAACCTACAAACATCATAATCATCTAGAGGCCATAGTTAATAATCAGATTTATGTTTGTCACAGATTCTATGAGTTTGGACAAATGAACAGATGTGTATCATCTGTATGGTATCATAAAGTGTGTTTTTACCCCCCTAAAAATCCTCTGTCCTCCACAGATTATTCCTTACTTCCTCAAACTCTGATAGCCACTTATCTTTAATACCATCTGTATAATTTTGCTTTTGTATACTTTACATTTTGTTTGTAAAGTTGCTCAATTGTGTCCGACTTTATGACCCCATGGACTATACAGTCCATGGAATTCTCCAGGCCAGAATACTGGGATGGGTAGCCTTTTCCTTCTCCAGGGGATCTTCCCGACCCAGGAATCGAACTGAGGCCTCCTGCACTGCAGGGGGATTGTTTACCACCTGAGCTATCAAGGAAGCCAGCAATCTGACACTTGTAGTTTGTTCAGTCCTGCCGCTTAAGAGGGAGATAAAAAAATGTCTGACACTGGGCAGCCTATTTCCTCCATTTGGAGGCCTCTAGCCTTCCTGCCTATTACCCTCTCATTCCCTCCTTTTCTTTCAGGAGAACTGCGTTGCCTAGGGAAAGGAGCATAAATTGGTGAGGCAACATATTCTCACCCTGGATTGGTGAGGCAACAAATTCTCCTAACTTTCATATTGAGGGTTTCTGATCCAGGGGCACCAAGTAATGGTTGGAGGTAGTAGCTGGAGGAGTAGTTGGAGGAAGCTGCTGCAGTGGCAGGAGTTTAAGCAACCATTTGTGACTTAAAAGCCTTCATAGGGCTAGAAACAAATCCAGCTACACAGTTACAGGTGCAGGGAAGACACACAGGTATGTAGCCTTTTCAGTTTAGTAAAGTAATATGCATTTAAGCTCCCTCCATGTCTTTTCATGGCTTGGCATTCTTTTTAGCACTGAATAATGTTCCATTGTCTGGATGGACCTTGAGTTTATTTATCCATTCACCTACGAAAGTAAATCCCGGTTACCTCCAAGTTTTGGCAATTATGAATAAGACTATTATAACACCCACATACAGGTTTTTATGTGGCAACAACTTTTCAAGTAATACCAAAAGGGATGATTACTGGATCATAGAGTAAAAATGTTTAGTTTTGCAAGAAATCACCAAACATTCTCCAGTGTAGTTGTACCATTTTGCATTTATACCAGCAATGAATGAGATTTCTTTTTGATCTAAACTGTCACCAGAATTTGGTCTTGTTTATGTTCTGGAGTGTTCAGACATGTAGTAGTATCTCAATGTATTTGTATTTCTCTGATGACATATGATGTGTGTGACATCTTTTCATATGCTTATTTGCCATCTGTACATCTTCTTTGGTGAGGTATGTATGAAGGTCTTTAAACCAATTCTTAGCTGGATTGTTTGCTTACTGATTGTTCCCACAGAGAACTTTTTCCTTGTGAGTTCTACGCTTCCAAGTGTTCTGTTTCCTTTCATCTCATTTAATGTGCAGATTTATATCTTTTCAGTATTTTCAGAATCTGCATAAATATGGGGAGACTTTGTTCAGTTCAGTTCAGTCTCTCAGTCGTATCTGACTGTGACCCCATGGAATGCCATGCCTCACTGTCCATCAACAAATCCCGGAGCTTGCTCAAACTCATCTCCATCGAGTCGGTGATGCCACCCAACCTTCTCCTCCTCTATTGTTCCGTTCTCCTCCTGCCTTTGGTCTTTCCCAGCATCAGGGTCTTTTGCAGTGAGTCAGTTTTTCGCTTCAGGTGGCCGAAGTATTGGAGCTTCAGCTTCAGCATCAGTCCTTCCAATGAATATTCAGGACTAACTTCCTTTAGAATGGACTGGTTTGATCTCCTTGAAGTTCAAGGGACTCTCAAGAATCTTCTCCAACACCACAGTTCAAAAGTATCAATTCTTTGGTGCTCAGCTTTCTTTATGGTCCACCTCTCACATCCATACATGACTACTGGAAAAACCATAGCCTTGACTAGACGGACCTTTGTTGGAAAAGTAATGCCTCTGCTTTTTAACATGCTGTCTCAGTTGGTCATAGCTTTTCTTCCAAGGAGCAAGCGTCTTTTAATTTCATGGCTGCAGTCACCATCTGCAGTGATTTTGAAGACCAAGAAACTAAAACCTGTCACTGTTTACATTGTTTCCCCATCTATGTACCATGAAGTGGTGGGACCAGATGCCATAATCTTTGTTTTTTAATGTTGAGTTTTAAGCCAGATTTTTTACTCCCTTCTTTCACTTTCATCAAGGTGCTCTTTAGTTCTTCTTCACTTTCTACCATAAGGTTGGTGTCATCTGCATATCTGAGGTTATTGATATTTCTCCTGGCAATCTTGATTCTAGCTTATGCTTCATTCAGCCCAGCATTTTGCATGACATAGGAAAACAATGGTAGTCAAGAGATACTGGAGTAGCATGCAAGTCTGACCTTGAAGGACTTTGCTAACCGTTACCAAATGATCAAGAATCTATCATCAGGGCTTATTAAGTAATACCACTTTAACTCTGAAACACTTCTATACTAGTACAGTATAAAACAAGCAGTGATGATTTAACCTAAATTGATAATATTTCCAACCTCAAAATATGCCTTTAATCCTAAGATAGGGAACAAGGGAGACAGGTGGGTATCAGTAAAGTAAATGAGGGGCAGAATGGAAAGGAAAAATTTATGAGGTAGAAAAGGGAGAAGTGAATGAGTCAAACCTTTGAAAGATGCTTATTTGGAAATAATTGTTCTTGTGACATCTAGCTCTTTTCTATTGTTTGCTGAATGTCATTCCTTAATTTTGAAATGGTGATTGTTTGAATAGTCATTATTTGTAGTTATCCAATACCTCTTAATCTTTAAATCCTCAAAACTTTAATGTGAAATATATGGTCTACTATTCCTAGCTAAGGATATATTTTTAAAAAGTAGAGGGATGGTACGGGGAGGGAGGAGGGAGGGGGGTTCAGGATGGGGAACATGTGTATACATGTGGCGGATTCATGTTGATGTATGGCAAAACCAATATAATATTGTAAAGTAATTAACCTCCAATTAAAATAAATAAATTTATATTAAAAAAATGAAAGGTTGGAGAAATATTGCTCCCAATGTAGGAAAGGTAAAATTTGAGTATGTAGTAGGGATTTCTTCTTCCTACAGTAAATGCTTCATTAATACCAATGAGGAAGCATTGTTACTGTTCACGAAAATTAAACAATAATTTTATGTTTATTATTCATATAATCTCATTCTTCATCTGCAGAGAACTTCCTTATAGAGTTCCACTTAAAACTATTTGTCAGTTCTTTAGGGAAATAGCTCCAGTGGAAAGACATTTAATAGCATGTTAAGTATTTAAGTCAAGTTTTAGTTTAGTCTTTATATACCTGGCCACAACTCATCAATTATGTACATGAACTGATAATAATTTATGATATGTAATCCTTTTTGCATGTAAAAATGGCATATGTTTTTCTGTATTTGTTTCTTTCACCTCTAGTAAGATTACAGTCTTCTGTCAATCCATTTAGTATGGAGCATGTAGGGCAATTAAAAAGAATTGAGATGGTATCTAGATTATCACTTCATATTGATGGAAACATGGCTGCCTCGATCATATTAACTTTTTTTCTTAATAACAACTACTTCCACTCAAAGGGCTGTTGTTTCAATAAGATGCTTTAACATTGGATGTCAATATTGCTTAGTGGAATATATTTAAACTTTGGTCGCCAAACCAAAATTTCAAGAAGTATTTTTTTATATTTTTGAGATGAGATTTTGGAAGAGTACCAGGAAAGGAAATAATTTGTCATATCTTCTTTAGTCATATGAGTAAATTCTCTCAGAGAAATCAGAATAATCTTTAAATTTAAGGATTCAACATGGAAAATGACTTGAAAGACATTTTAGACACATGGACCATCATTTGGGTGTCAACCAGGTATTCATTCGTTATGTCATCCTGGGCATGTTACCTGTGCTCTCTGGGTCTCTGTTTTATCAAACTACAATGTAGTGATAATAACGACTGCTTGATGGAGTGCTCTGAAATTGCTGCAAGATAATGTAGGTAAAGTACTGATGCCGATAGCTCCTGATATAATCAATAAACAAAGTTGTCTTCTCTGCAGTGATTAAAAGGCAGAAGATTCTTTCTTGTAAGGCAAGATAAAAAGCCTCCAATGACTCTGAATCAATTTTTGCCATTTGCATGTAATTGTGAACAAGCCCTTATTTTAATAATGAAGCTTGTACAAATGTAACCAGTTTTGAGCAGGTTCAAAATAGTACACAATTGCACACACACATGCACATACACAAACACAATTGTTCCAGTCATTGCTGTTCATTGTGTTTCATGGAATCTCCATTTTAATAGGTTTCATGTGTTTACAAGTTCAGTTATAATAATCACTATGCTTTAAAATACTAAAGTCAAAGTTGACTTAAAGCTCATCTTCACTCCCACCTATGTATCTGCCAAGTGTTGCCATATCTACTCTTTCCTCTTTTTCTCATTGCAGAATCTTTTTTTTTTTTTTTTAATTTGAGGCGGATTGCTTTACAGTGTTGTGGTGGTCTCTGCCATCAGTTCAGTTCAGTCGCTTAGTTGTGTCCGACTCTTTGCGACCCCATGAGTTGCAGCACGCCAGGCCTCCCTGTCCATCACCAACTCCTGGAGTTCATTCAAACTCATGTCCATTGAGTCAGTGATGCCATCCAGCCATCTCATCCTCTGTTGTCCCCTTCTCCTCCTGCCCCCAATCCCTCCCAGCATCAGGGTCTTTTCCAATATGTCAACTCTTCACATGAGGTGGCCAAAGTATTGGAGTTTCAGCCTCAGCGTCAGTCCTTCCAGTGAACACCCAGGACTGGTCCCCTTAGGATGGACTGGTTGGATCTCCTTGCAGTCAAAGGGACTCCATGTCTTCTCCAACACCACAGTTCAAAAGCATCAATTCTTTGATGCTCAGCTTTCTTCAGAGTCTAACTCACATCCACACATGGCCACTGGTCTCTGCCATACATCAGTGCAAATCTGTCATAATTCTATTCCTTCGCTCTTGAGCCTCCTTGAAATTCCACCACTCTAGGTTGTCACAGAGTGCCAGGCTGGGCTTCCTGTGTTATGTGGCAGCTTCTGCTAGTTCTCTCGTTTACACATGATCATTTATATATGTCAGTGCTACTTCCTCAGTTTGTCCTAGCCTCTCCTTTACCCACAGTGTCCATCAGACCATCTACATCTGCATCTCTATTCTCTGGAAATAAGTTCATCAGTACGGTGGAATTTTCCAGGCAAGAGTACTGGAGTGGGTTGCCATTTCCTTCTCCAGGGGATCTTCCAGACCCAGGGATCAAACCCAGGTCTCCCACACTGCAGGCAGACGCTTTATCCTCTGAGCCTCCAGGGAAGCGCTCATCAGTACTACTTTTCTAGCTTTCATATAGGTGCATTAATATGCAAAGTTTGTTTTTCTCCTTCTGACTCCTTTCACTCTGTATGACAGCTCCAGGTTCATCCACCTCACAACCACTGACTCAAATCTGTTCCTTTTTAGACTAATATTCCCTTGTATGTATGTACCACAATTTATTTATCGACCTGTCTGTCCATGTACGTCTAGGCTGCTTCCATGCCATTGCAGAATCTTGATATGAAAAGATGTGTGTGATTCAGTGGGTAGAGTCTGCTCTGGGATTCCCATACTCCTCCCCGTGAGGCTAAACCCCTCTCAAAGGATAGCCAACATCTTCTAGTAAGCGTTATAATGTATGGGCACTTAAAAAAAATTATCTATCACAAATGACTGTAGGATACCACTGGTGTTTGCCAGAGGAATGCATGATATACAGTAAAATTTTCCTGTGTAACTGTTATGATAAAATTATGAATACATATTGGTAGTACTTTAACACAAAATAACTTTGAAAAATATTAAAAGAAGGTGAATAAAAGTCCTGATAATTTAGGAAGTTATTATAGAATGGGAAATTTAAATGTTAGAAAAATATTATTGATAAATTATTTTGTGTATTTTCCCCCTCAATGTATAATTTTATATCTTGATATATTGGTAATGACTCAAAATAATTTCACTTTTGTTTAACATGTATTCACTGTTATTAATGATACATTTTAGGTATAGACCACAGCATCCCTTAAAATCTTGCCAATAATATTCACAAAACTAGAATGATGAATAGTTGANTTTATATCTTGATATATTGGTAATGACTCAAAATAATTTCACTTTTGTTTAACATGTATTCACTGTTATTAATGATACATTTTAGGTATAGACCACAGCATCCCTTAAAATCTTGCCAATAATATTCACAAAACTAGAATGATGAATAGTTGAAGGTTTAAGAGTAAAAGGAAAACTAATATCTAGTATGGCTGTAGGCAATCTCTGTTCATTATCATTCATATGCTAGCACTCTCTTGTCTTTTATATATTTCTGAGTCCAGAAACAAAACAAAAAGTATAAAAAAATAAACCTCAACTCAAAATTTAGTCCCTTAAAACAGTAATTTACTTTGTCTGCAGTTACTTTGACCAGGAGTTTGAGTAGAAAACCCTGAGATGGCTCATGTCTAATCCATGGTATATACTGGCTGAAGCTGGAATGGCTCAAATGACCAGGAAACAGTCACGTGACTGATTCAGTCGGGGCCACTTATCAGGAATAGGACTCTGGGCTTTGCTGAGTATCTTGTTTCTTCCCCATATAGCATCTCCTCGGGGGCAGGGTTAAAATTCAAGGTGGATTCTTTGTTCATTTGTCTGACACCTCTACTGGGATGACTTGAACAGCTTTGGCAAGTCATCTCTGTATTGCTGTGCATTCTCTCTCAAGTGTCTAGCTCAGTCTTTCTTATAGTAAGGCAGACCTATGATCATTAATCTTCTTATGTTGGATTTGACGTCCCCAGAGCCATTCCAAGAAGCCAAGGGAGGACTTAGATTTTTCAGTGTCACTTCTGCTGTATTTTATGGGTTACACAGGACTAACCCCATCGAGTGAAGAAGGGAACTACACAGGGCATGAGAAAGAGGAGAAATCATTCACTTAGGCTGAAGGCAAGGTGGGGCGGGGCATCTTTGAAATCAGCTTCTACACCATATATATATATATATATATATATATATACACCCTCTGTTAGCCTCTCTCGTGGGGTCAGTGAGTCAGCTGTTTGGAGAAACTTGCCCAGCATTCTTCCTATACACTTCACAGATTTGGAAGATTTGGCTTCTAAACATGTTCCAATAGCATCTTGCTTTTTATAAATTCCCACTTTCTGGTAGGTGTCATCTCAGGAAAGATGCCAATGGAATTGTCCCTAGGTATTCTCTGAGAATTACTCCTTGGAAGGAAAGTTATGACCAACTTAGATAGCATATTAAAAAGCAGACACATTACTTTGTCAACAAAGGTCCGTTTAGTCAAGGCTATGGTTTTTCCAGTGGTCATGTATGGATGTGAGAGTTGGACTATAAAGAAAGCTGAGCACAGAAGAACTGATGCTTTTGAACTGTGGTGTTGGAGAAGACTCTTGAGAGTCCCTTGGACTGGAAGGAGATCCAACCAGTCCATTCTAGAGAAGATCAGTCCTGAATATTCATTGAAAGGACTGATGTTGAAACTGAAGCTCCAATACTTTGGCCACCTGATGCAAAGAAGGGACTCATTTGAAAAGACCCTGATGCTGGAAAAGATTGAGGGCAGGAGGAGAAGGGGATGACAGAGGATGAGATGGTTGAATGGCATTACCGACTCAATGGACATGAGTTTGAGTAAGTTCCAGGAGTTGGTGATGGACAGGGAGGCCTGCACGCTGGTGTTCATGGGGTCGCAAAGAGTCGGACATGACTGAGCGACTGAACTGAACTGAACTGATTCTCTGAGATGATCAGTTAACCAGAGGAAACTCAAGCATCTTTTTCTCACCAAATTGTGAAGTCTGTCAGTGTAAGAGCTGTTCCATTGTTCTCTCTCCCTCTGTGATCTCTCTTCAGGTTTGTCTTGTTTTTTCCCCCTTTACACCCAGTATCCACTCCAGCTAGACCCAAAGGCAGAACAGATATCTATTTAAGGCAACATTTAATCTCTGGAAATTATTCTCATAACCTCTCCTCATTTGCCTTCTAGAACATAAACACCCCTCTACTTTTCCTATTTACAAAGAAAGGACTTTTCATTCCTAAAACACATAGTACTTACCAGCAGATTCGAGAAGACCTCTTCTTTTCATCTTCTGACTGTATTATTTTAGTCGACAGTTGAGAGCAGGAGGAGGCTGTGACAGGGCCAGTTCTTCGGCCTCTTAGTAAGACTTGAAAGAGAGTATACGTCTCTTTACAAGTTACAAGTGGCTTTCTTTGCAATGTACATAATTGATGTCCCTGGTTTTCTTTTACCTGAATGCTCTAGTAGCAATTCCAGGAAACAAAAAATTCCCAATCAATATTGTCTTAGACAAACCACATGACCTTTTGTCTGCAAGTTCCTGATTTATGAAAGTGTTCTGATTGATTATTCATTCTTGGGGAAAGGTATAAAAAGTTTGTCCCAATTATATGATTATATAGATAGAGAAAAGGATACAAATCAATTTTTAGGGAATAGCAGCCATACATGTCTAATTAGGTAAAGAGACACACTGATGGAAAATTAGACTTAGTGTATGGGCCTCCAGCAAACGATTTTTTCTCCTTAAAGAAAAAGTGATTTAAGTAATTCGAACATACAAACAGAAAATGATATAAAGGAAAACAAAATAATTGTTTATATTATACTTTCTTTAGATAAATATAATATCTTCTACTTCTAATTTTAACTTGCGTGTGTGTTTTTTTTAACTTGTGTTTTAATGTGCAAATCTTGTGCTAAAACAGAGTCATTTCATCTCATGTAAAAGAATATTTCAAGGACTATCTCCCATTATACTGGGCTATATGCTTCCAGTGTTAAAATGGGAAGCTTCGATTGATATTAGCAGGAATCACTGTGCAGAGAATAAAGACACTCTATTCAATGTATCCAAATTTAGTTTATAGCTGACGGAACAAAATGCATCACTACTGTCAGAAGCAATCAGTTTTAGGATGGGTCAATCTGGAATGAGATAATGAATTTTGGCTTAAGTAAAATGGCAAATATTAACTAACAGAAGGCAAAAATACTAGTCATTTCTATCACATCTACTTATATAACAAGCAGAAACAGAAGACATTTGTGATTATAAATGAATAAGGTGATTTATTAGTTACAACTCTTCTGTTTCCAAGTGACAGAAAGCCAATAGACTGTTGGTTAGGATTAAGTTTGTGGGATAGGGAAAAGGCAAAATAACAGTTGTCTAAAAGAAAGAAGTTATTTATCTTTCATAGAAACAAGCATTCAGGAGTTGGTGTAGATATTGAAGAACCAGCTTCCATTCAATGTTTTACACAGTCAGGTTCAGTGTGTGACTTTTTACATTGTGTGTCCACAAGGTGACTGCCCATTATGTCCATGTTATATCCACTAAAGGCAGGAAAAAGGAATGGTGTGGTCACACCCAGCTGCAAGGAAACCTGGAAAATTTATCTTTTTGTTTAATGGTGGATCTGTATACCTGTTCTACTGCTGAGAAAGGCAGGCAGAATAGTTGTTGGGGATTAACTAGCAGTATCTGCCATGCCTAACAATATAGATTAGTAACAATGACATTGGCAAAAATTGGGATGGTTTAAAAGAACCAAGAACAACTGAGCAGAAATAGACCTTTCCAAGCCATCCAGATTCTCTGTCTCTTGTCTCCTCTTGTGTATATTTTTCACATTTTCTTCTCAGGCTTTCTACTCCATATTGCACCAAATATGACCGATGATGCTGCTGGAGCTTCTGGAATATCTAATTCTGTTCCTCACTTTCAAAATCCCATGACAGTAGTTTTAGTTCAACTTGGGTCAGCCACTGATTCTTGGACTGATTAACTGTGACCAGTGGAATGGAGTAAAGTGCATAAAACAGCCATTCCTTTGTTGACCATTGGTGAAGATGGATTGTTTCCCATAAGGAAGAGGAGACTGGATAAAACAAATGAACAAACAGTAGATTCTGGACATCTGTAATTTACCTGGGCTTCCCAGGTGGCTCAGTGGTAAAGGATCCTCCTGCCAGTGCAAGAGATGCAGGAGATGTGGGCTTGGTCCCTGGGTCAGGAAGATCCCCTGGAGGAGGAAGTGGCAGCTCACTCCCGTCTTCTTGCCTGGAGAGTCCCATGGACAGAGGAGCCTCGCAGGCTACAGTCCATTAGGTCGCAAAGAGTCAGACACGACTGAGCATGCATGCAGGTTAATTTACTTGCATATGTAATGATAATTATAATATTTTAAGTCTTCTGGCAAGTAGGCTCAGAAATACTGTAGTCTCCAATAGCAAAGATCTTTTGCTATTTCTAATTCATAAATAACTTGGTGGTTGATTTTCCACTTTCATTCCTGATCATGTATGATTTTAAATGATTTAGTATATTGAAGTACTTTGCATTGGGCCATTTGAGTATGAAACATCTGGTCTTCAGTCTGATTTGGAAAAAAAATACATGAACCTAAGTGATATAAACTAATTTGGTAACTTATAAATTTATCCTGATAAACTATTTTATTGAAGTGGACCTTGAGTGTATATGTGATTGTTTCTGAATCAGCCAGTAGAAGGGGTTCTACAGATAGCCTGAGTGTGTTTGATTATATCATACCTAATCACAAGTCTTCTGAAACCTGTGTTTCTTCTATTCTGTTTCTCTTATAGCCAAGAGTTCTGCTTATTAATTTCTGGGTCAAAAGTGAATCAGCCTTACACAGTAGGTCAATTTCTTAAGACTCTGTCAACTTCAAATTGATTTAAGTTAATTGAAGTTGTCACTCTGGGAGTTGATTCTGAAGTTCATGCCAGGAAGAAAAAGAATAACTTCTTCTCCCACATGAAAGAGGTTATTTTGATTTGTATTGTTTTAATGCACTATCTAGTGTATAATAAAATCTCATTGAGCAGGATGGAATAAGAATCCCAGTAAATGTACCAGGAATTGACTTCTATAGCTCATCGTGGTCCATCTTTTCAATATTTTACCCTATTTAGAAGAAGATATTGTGTCTGTAGCTGCAAGTAGGTGGGGCAAACAGGACTTTAAAGAGATTTATCACTGAAGCATACAACTATAATCATTAATATTTGAAACTATATCATATACTTCTTTTGACCATATATAATGCTTACTTTACTCTTCACAATATGCCTGGAGAAGGGAATGGCAACACACTCCAGTATTCTTACCTGGAGAATCCCATGGACAGAGGAGCCTGGCGGGCTATAGTCTGTCGGGTCGTAAAGAGGGGACTGCATCTGAGCGATTGAGCAGGCATGCATGCATAGCACACTCCATACTTCCCTGGTGGCTCAGATGGTAAAGAATCTGCCTGCAGGTTTATGGAATAAAAGGATTCACCATCATTTTTGGATGAAGGTGTCAATGAATTAATTAATGTCCCCAAGGTCACAAATAGACAAGAGTAGAGCCACAGTTTCAACCATGGCTTGAGTAGTTTAAAACCTTGCACTCTAATTTACATTGTTTTTTACGAAGTAACAGTGCTTCTAAGCTGCGTAAATTTATTAACAATATTATTCTAATTTGCTTCTAAAGTAAAGTGACCACGTTGTTTTGTGACAATCCTGAATTCTGTCCTGAGTTTCCCCCTGCACATATTTAATATATTTATTTTCTTAGGGCAATTTACTCGACAAGTGTTGGTGACCTTAATATTCAAGAAGTACCCAAGGGAGTATGAATGGGGTGATGAAACCGTTTTAGTTGCTTTTAGACCTTGTTCTCATAGAACTGTTGTGAGATAAATAAGTGATTAGTATCACACTACTTGAACATGTACCTTATTAGACACTAGAAATACTGTGGTAAACAGGATAGAAAAATAATTCTTGACTTTATGGGGCTTGTAACCTATGAGATTATAGTGAGTATGTTAACAGACATCTGTGACCAAGATAATTTTAACACATAACTTCACAGTTACATGAAAAATGCAGACTTGCGGCGAGGCAAGCTCTTCATTTCGAGTGGGCTGAGCAAGAGAGGAGACTGTTGGATGACAAGGTCAGAGAGACAGGCAGGGACAGATCGCACTGGCCTTTGGACGAAGACAGTGTGGCCATTAGTCTGAATGACATGGGGGGCACTGGAAGGTTTTGAGCAGGAAAGGGGAGGAATCTGATTGATGTTCTTCAAATATCACTGGGCGTCTGGGTGAATGTGTTGTAGGAGGTCTAGAGTGGGGCAGGAGAACCAATGAGCAGACTTTTGAAATCCTATATGGTTAGTGCTGTACGGCAACTTACAGAGTGGAGTTATGAAGAAACCCATAAAAGTCAGCTAACTGTTTTCATAAATATAAAAAGCAACCATAAACCACACTATTAACACTATGGAATATTCAGTTCAGTTCAGTTCAGTCGCTTAGTCGTGTCTGACTCTTTGCGACCCCGTGAATCGCAGCACGCCAGGCCTCTCTGTCNTGACTGAGGCGGGGGTGGGGGGAGAACTCTGGGAGGGGGCTGGTTTGGTTTCCCTTCTGAACAGGCTGCTGGCATGCTTTCCCGGGGCTTCCCAGGTGGCGCTAATGGTAAAGAACTTGCCTGCCAAAACAGGAGACGTAAGAGACTGCGGTTTAGTCCCTGGGTCGGGAAGATCCCCTGGAAGGTAAATGGCTCCCCACTCCAGTCTTCTCTTGCCTGGAGAAGCCCAAGGAGAGGGGAGCCTGGCGGGCTACAGTCCATGAGGTCGCAAAGAGTCAAGAGTACTGAAGTGACTTAGCGTGCACTCCGCTAGGATTACCTCCAGGTGCAAGTGCCTTGGCAGAGGCCTGTCTGTCTGAAGATGCTCAGTGGCTGGCTCAACTGCTGGTCTCCTGCCTCGTGGTCCCTCCACTAGGTCCTGTTGAGTGTCTCTCCGTGCATGGAAAGCAAGTGACCCCAGCCAGTCGCCTCCAAGTGACGCCCATCTACTCCTGAGAATGTGCCCACGTGCACGGACCACATATAGCTGACCCCTCAGTCTGCCCTCTCCCCTCATAGATGGTTTCATTCAGCCTCTTGGGGTGGGGGGGTGCCAGAGCCTCCCCCCTCCAGCAACCTTACCCAAAGAGGTCCCTGACCTCAGTCTTTCTAGCATTGGCCCTGGAGGAGGTGATGGCTCAGGGGCACAGAAGTGGGATGGGCACGCATCTCCCTAAGACCCCCCTGGAGGCAGTACACATTTTGCAGTGTGGTACGATGTACCATCTTGTTCTTGACCTTAGGGTGTCTGCAGAAAGAGCCTTTCCTCTCTCCTTGGAGGTGAAAAGCACAGGCTTTGGGTTGTTGTTCAGTCACTCAGTTATGTCCGACTCTTTGTGATCCCATGGACTGGAGCTCGCCAGTCCTCTGTCCGTGAGATTCTCCAGGCAAGAATACTGGAGTGGGTTGCCATTTCCTTCTCCAGGGGGTCTTCTGACCCATGGATCAAATCTCTGTCGCCTGCATTGGCAGATGGATTCTTTACTGCTGAGCCACCAGGAAGGGTGCCAAGGAAGCCTTCTGACGGTGTGGTAGGATAAATAAGAGGCCCAAAGATCTTCAGATCTGAATCCCCAGGACCTGTGAATGTATAACTTACCTGCAAAAGGGATTTTGCAGATGAGATTAAGTGATCTTGAGATGAGGACATTATCCCAGGTTATCTGGGTGGACCCAAGGTGATCCCTGGGATCTCTGTAAGACAAAGTGGAGGATGACAGGGAGGAGGCGTGAGGCTGGGAGCAGAGGCTGGAGGGATGTGGGCCTGTGAGCCAAGGCAGCCCCATGCACCCCCGGAATCTGGAGAAGACAAGGAAATAATTCTCCCCCACAGCCCCAGGAGAAACACAGCCCTGTCCACCCATTTTTAGACTTCAGACTCTCAGAGCTTTAAGAGACTGCATTTGCGTCATTAAAGCCACTAAGTTTGTGGTCATCTGTCGCCACAGCAGCCACAGGAAACCAGTCCAGATGTTCACAGAGCATCCGTCAGGGATAAACATCATCGGTGCGTAATATAAATGTATGCGTTAGTCACTCAGTCGTGTCCGACTCTTCGTGACCCCATGGACTCCTCTGTCCATAGGATTCTCAAGGCAACAATACTGGAGTGGACTGCCATTTCCTTCTCTAGTAATACAAATACGTCATAGCAAAGGATACTTCCCTGTTGTGATGACATTATCTCAACAGGAGTCTTGGTACAAGGGGGATATAATGGTATTCCTATGTAAAAATGGTGAAATCATGGCAATATAAAAATAAAAAAGAGAGTCCATTCCAAGATCATACTACATAATTGGTGGCATTTTCAATGATGTAGCAAAGTTGGAAAAGACTCTGATGCTGGGAGGGATCGGGGGCAGGGAGGAGAAGGGGACGACAGAGGATGAGATGGCTGGATGGCATCATGGACTCGATGGAC
>SJYV01015492.1:943053-971834 GCA_006410875.1 Neotragus pygmaeus | reverse complement strand
TCTTAAAAAAAAAAAAAAAAAAAACACCTTAGGTTGTGGAATTTTGTTTTTTAAAAAAAATCAGTGTTTATTTACATTTCTTCCAAATACTGCTTATGAGACCTCAGGAACATCCTTTTCTGTTTTAGAGCTACAGTTACTTCTCTATAAAATAATAATTCATCCTTTTATAGCAGATTGAGCACATTTGAGGAGTGTTCAGTAAATGTGTGTTGAGTTGTTATATTGTGGAAGTAACTATTCCCCCTATTCAATGCTATCACAGGCACCGATTGCCTTTAAGCATTTCCAAAATTGTGACAACTTTCTCCATAAAAATATCTCAGTACCTTTTAAAATCCACAATTAAAAGTTGTAAGTTAATTTTTTATACCTAAAAGATATTTCCTCTATTTAGTTTTATTTTGGCATCTCTAATCCACCACTTTTCTTCCACTTACAGTTCTTAAATTATCAATTCAGAGAAGTAACAGGATTGAAATTCCAGCAGATGGTTCAGCCCTAGAGTTTCTTCTGATCTGAGATTTTTAGGTTCCTTGGCAGAATAAAAGGTTTGCTCTGAATTTAGATAGAATTTAAATAAAGGAAGAGTGATGTAATTGGAGTGATTCTAAGAAGCAGTTATACAATACAAAAGCATTAAGAATACTTGATAATTGTCAGAATTTGCAAGTTAAAGTTATAAACTAATCAGAATGTCAAATATAAGAAACTCTACAAATTTCCTGTCTTATTAAAAAGGCAGATGATTTTCTGAATTATCACATAATACTCTTTGACCAATATCTAGAGAGAAGGATAAGGAATGCATTTAATTGGCCTTTGTACCTACATCTGTGTGATACACCCAAAATGGATTTATAAATAGTGGGGATATATTTAAGAATCAAAAGTTTTAAAAATTCTTAACACATAAAAATAGATGAATAGATATAGGAGAGAACAAGATGGTGGAGGAGTAGGTGGACATGGAGTACATCTTTCTCTATGGATATATCAGGAATACACTTTTGGACACAGAAGTGCATGTAGAACATCAGCTGAGAGCAGACATGAGTAACTGACCAGAAGAAAATAATATATAGAATAATGTAAAACTTGGTGGAACAAAGGAATTAGGGGGAAGTGTTAGTAAAACAGGACCTGCCCTCATCAGGGATCTGATCCCCATAACAGGACAAATGTCTGAGTCAGAGGAGAAATATTTAAAGCTGAGGATGAAATAGCTGATCTGTGGCAGCCTAAATGGAATGAGAATCAGACTTCCACACATACCCTGGACAAGGATGCAGGTCCCTTGGAAGATGCAACATCTAGCAGTTGGAGTTTAGGGATTGTGGAACAATCCTAGGCAAAGACTGCTGTTGACTGCAGAGAGACAGATCAAAGGGAGGTGAGGGAGGAGGCTGTGGTAGGAAATGCCAGTGGAAGAAAGCCGGGCAGCCATGGAAGCAAGGCAATACTGCTGAGTCATGCGTGGAGGGGGGAGCCATCACCCCTCTCTCTCCCAACATGCCAGCATTGGCAACTGAATAACAGAGAGGCTAGCCCATCAAATGAGCCTGACTCACTGAACTACGGAGCATGAGCCCACTCACTCTGATCCTTTAAGTGACTGATACTCTGAACTACAGAGTAGAACCCCTCCCCAGGGTGCCCCTTTAAGTGCCTGGAGCAAATCAACAGAGTAGGACCCCAGCCAGGGGGCCTCTCAATGTGTCTGACACACCAACCAACAGACCCCAGGCAAGGGAGCCCTCTAAGTGCCTGAACATGCAGAGCTATGGAGAAAGACTTCCAAAGAGGTCTTCTGATCACCAGCTACAAGAGGTTCGTAAAAAGACTCTGATAGTGCCATAACTCTTACGGCAGAGGCAGTCTGTGTCCCTGCACACTTGGTGCTGCCAGTGTCACCATAAGCCAAGCAGCTACACTACCTTCATGCTCAACTCTCACTGGGGCAGAGCTGCCACGGGCAAAAAATATCTTGTGTCTATGCTCCTTGACTCCTTGTGTCTATGTCCAACTCCTTGCAGCCCTGTAGACTGTGGCCTGCCAGGCTCCTTTTTTAGGGTAGGGGGTTCTCCAAGCAAGAATACTGGAACATATTAGCCAATACTGGTTGCCATGCCCTTCTTGAGCACTATATTTCTTGCTTCCCTAGCTGTCAACACCCCTGAGTACCTAGTGCTGCGAGAACCCCTGTAACACAAGCAGCTGCACCATCTTCACACCTGGCCCTGACAGGTGCAAACCCAAGTCCTCCAGGGCAGCTTCAGGAGCAAATCCCAGTGGAGACCCACAGGCAGAGGTGGGAATAAAACTACAATTGAAACCCAGGGGCAGCGTGGCTAAGGAAGAAGATTCAAAACCTTCTCACCAGGTGTAAAAGCTGCAGATTAAATCCACACGATCGGCTAAGCAGACTCTATCTATGGAATATATAAAATGTCACTGAGAGCTCCCACAAAGGAAAATGCACTAGTTCTGATAGTTGTGGACAATGGAGGCAAAAACACATAGGAGAAGGACCAGATTAGAATCTGAGCTAGCCTCACAGCAAGTCCAGAGATCAGCACAGTATTGGAGGACACCCTAAGGAGGTGAGGTGGATTGTGACTCCCAGTGAGGGAAAGGACTCTGACAACAGTGACTTAACAAAAACATTTAATATTTTTATGATTTGACTTGTTCTATAGATTCTTTTGGAGTTTTTCTTTTTCTCTTCCTTTTTTTCCCCCAACTCTGTTGTAGTTGTTGATTTTATTGGACTATGAAATCTAATTAAGCTTTTGAACTTTTTTCTCAGTCACATTTTTTATTGTTAAGATTCGAGAGTCCCTTGGACTGCAAGGAGATTCAACCAGTCCATTCTAAAGAAAATCAGTCCTGGGGGTTCTTTGGAAGGACTGATGCAAAAGCTCAAACTCCAATACTTTGCCCACCTCATGCAAAGAGTTGACTCATTGGGAAAGACTGTTATGCTGGGAGGGATTGGGGGCAGGAGGAGAAGGGGACAACAGAGGAGGAGATAGCTGTATGGCATCACTGACTCGATGGACATGAGTTTCAGTGAACTCCAGGAGTTGGTGATGGACAGGGAGGCTTGGCATGCTATGATTCATGGGATGGCAAAGAGCCGGACACAACTGAGCAACTGAACTGAACTGAACTGAACTGAAAAGACTCTGCCTCTTCGTTGGGCTTTTGCAGTTCTGTGTTTTCCTGTTTTTTCTTTTATTTTAATTTTAAAACCTATTATCATTTGTTCTACATTTATTCCTTTCTTTGCTTTCCCTACTGTTCTTTTCATCTTGTAGTTAATATTTAATGTGTGTGTGTATATATATATATATCTTCTTTATCTACCTCTATTAAACTTTGCATATCTGTTCTTTATTTCTTTCCTTTCCTCTCCACATATTTCTTAGTTTTATTTTCATTGCTTTATTCCCAGATTGGCACCTTCCTTTAGTTTTGTTTTCCAGTTTGTGCTTTAGTTAGTTTTTTTTCTGGTAGATATAATTTTTGGTTTCCTTTTATTTACCAGTCAATATTGTACTTTACGTTCGTTGGACTGTTTGATTTTGCTTATGGGTATGTATGTGTATGTGTATATTCAGTCAAACTTTTTATTGTTGCTATGAACCTCTGCCTCTACATTGGGCTTTTGCAGTTCTGTGTTTTCCTTTTTTCTATCTTCTTCCATTTTCTTTTTTATAATTTTAATTTTTAATCTATCATATATTTCTACATTTATTCCTTTGCTTGCCTATCCTACTGTTCTTTTCCCCTTGCAGTTAATCTTTAATGTATATAAATCTTCCTTATCTACCGCTATTTAACTTTGCATATCTATTCTTTTTTTCTTTTTTTCATTCTTTTCCTCTCAACATATTTGTTAGTTTTGTTTTCATTCCTTTATTCCCCACTTGGCACCTTTCTTTAGTTTTATTTTCCAGTTTGTGCTTTAGTTAGGTTTGTTCTTAACTGATAAATATAATTTTTGATTTCTTTTGTATGCCAGGTCAATCTACTGTATTTTTGTTGGACTGTTTTGACTTTGCTCATGGATGTATATGTGTAGGTGTATATTCCATCATTTAAATTAACATTTGTCTGATTTTCTAATGGCCATCTGTCTGGGATTCATCTTTGGTTTCTTGTTCATGGGAGTTTGTTTTAATCTCATTTTTGCCATAATAAATCACTTGTGGAATCTTTGTACCTGACCAAAGCTCAAGCCCTAAGCCTTTGGAGTGGGAGCACTGACTCCAACCTTAGACTACCAGAGATCTAACCTTAGGGAGTATCAAATAATAAGAACTCACACAAAGGAAACCACTTCAATACAAGACCTGGCATCACCCAACCACCAGTAGCACCCTGTGCAGGACACCTCATCTAAACAACTAACAAAATGAAAATACAAACCAAGTCATCAGCAGACAGGATTACCATCTCACTCAGCCTTGCCAATCAAAGGAAGAACAAACAAACAAAATCTCAGCACAAATATCATCTTATAATCTTACAGAAACCACTGGACCAAACTAAGGAGGGCAGACACTAAAAGGAAGAAATAATCCAACCTTTAAGCCTGGGAAAAGGAGACCTCAAACTCTATAAGTTTAAAAAAAATAATGAAAAGCCAGAGAAATACTACACAAACTAGAAACACAGAGGTCCATATAAATGAAAAATAAATAGGCAAACTACCTGAAAAAGAATTCAGAATATTGATAGTAATATTGATGATCAAAAACTTTGAAAACAAAATGCAGAAAATGCAAGAGTCAATTAACAAAGACCTAGAAGAATTAAAGAATAAACATACAGAGACAAACAACATAAGTACTGAAATTAAAAGTACTTTAGAAGAAATCAATAGCAGACTATTTGAAGCAGAATGAATTGGCGAGCTGGAAGATAAAATGCTGAAAATACCTTCTGAAAAGCAGAATAAAGTAAAAAAAAAAATGAAAAGAACTGAGGATAGTCTCAGAGACAACTGGGACCATAACAACTGTACAAACATTTGAATCACAGGGGTCCCAGAAGAAGAGAAAAAGAAAGGGTATGAGAAAATTTTTTGAAGAGATTAGTTGAAAATTTCCTCAATATGGAAAAAGAAAGAGTCAATCAAGTCAAAGAGGCACAAAGAGTCCCATACAGGATAAACCCAAGGAGAAAAATGCCAAGATACATACTAATCAAACCAACAAAGACTAAACACAAAAAAAGAATATTAAAAGCAGCAAGGGAGAAGCAACAAGTAACATATAAGAGAAACCCTATATGCTTAACAGCTAATCTTTCAGTAGAAACTCTGTAGGTCAGAAGGGAATGGCAGTATATATTTAAAGTACTGAAAGGAAAAAAAAAATCAACAACCAAGGTTACTGTACCTGGCAAGGATCTCATTCAAAAATTGATGGAGAAATTAAAAACTTTTCAGACAAGCAACAGTTAATAGAATCCAGTGTCACTGAAGTAGCTTTAAAACAAATATTAAAGGAACTTACATAGTCATGAAATACAAGAGAAGAATAAAGATCTACAAAATAAACCCCAAACAATTAAGAAAATGGCCATAGGAACATATATATCAATAATTAATTTGAATGTAAATGGATTAAATGCTCCAACCAAAAAACACAGATTAGCTGAATGGATACAAAAACAAGACCCATATATGTGCGGCCTACAAGAAATCCACTTCAGACCTAAAGACACATGTAGACTGAAAGTGAGAGGATGGAAACATGTTCTATGCAAAAGCTAATCAAAAGAAAGCTGGAGTAGCAATCCTCATATCAGGCAAAATAGACCTTGACATAAAGATTACTAGAGAAAAGGAAGGACACTACATAATGATCTAGGGATCAGTCCAAGAGGAAGACATAACAATTGTAAATATCTATGCATCCAACATAGGAGCACCTCAATACATAAGACAAACCCTTACAGATATAACAGGAAAAATTGACAATAACACTAAAATAGCAGGAGACTTTAACACCCCACTCTCATCAATGGATTGATTATCAAAACAGAAAATTAATAAAGAAACACAAGTCTTAAATGATACATTAGATGAGATGGAACTCATTGAGATCTTTAGGAGATTCCATCCAAATGCAGAAGAATACACCTTCCTCTCAACAAGTTACTGAAGAAATCGAAGGGGAAGTAAAAAATTTCTAGAAACAAATGAAAACACGACAACTCAAAACCTACTGGATGCAGCAAAAGTAGTTCTAAGAGGGAAGTTTATAGCAATACAATCCTACCTCAAGAAACAAGAAAAACATCGAGTAGACAACCTAACTTTACGCCTAAATCAACTGGGAAAAGAAGAACAAAAAGCCCCAAAATTAGTAGAAGGAGATAAATCATAAAGAACTGAGCAGATAAATGAAAAAGAAAGAAACAATAGTAAAGATTAATAAAACTAATTGCTTCTTTGAGAAGATAAACAAAATTGACAAGCCTTTAGCCAGACTCATTAAGAAAAAAGAAAAATCAAATCAACAAAATTAGAAATGTTCTAAAAAGGAGAGGTTATAGCAGACAATGCAGAAATACAAAGGGTTATAAGAAACTATTATGGACAACTATATGACAATAAAATGGATAACTTGGAAGGTTTGGACAGATTCTTAGAAAGTTCAATTTCCAAGACTGAACCAGGAAAAAATAATGAACAAGCAAATTACAAGCACTGAAATAGAAGCTGTGACCAAAAAAAGAAAAAAAAAAAAAAAAAAAAAAAANATTGACTCATTTGAAAAGACTCTGATCCTGGGAAAAAGTGAAGGCGGGAGGAGAAGGAGACGACAGAAGGTGCGATGTTTGGATGGCATCACCGGCTCAATGGACATGAGTTTGAGTAAACTCTGGGAGTTGGTGATGGACAGGGAGGCCTGGCGTGCTGCAGTCCACGTGGTTGCAAAGAGTCAGACACGACTGAGAGACTGAACTGAACTGAGCTGAACTGCGAGTGCATTTTAAAAATCATTTTACTTGTTATATTGTGACATATTTAACTTTTAGGTGTACAAAACAAAACATGCATTTCTTTTAACTGATATGCTTAGTTAATTTATATTAATAATTTTTTAATATATTTAGACGTTTTCCCTTCATCTTATGTTGTCTTTTTTTTTCTTTCTGAATACATTTTTTAATACTCTTTTGTAGTCTTGCCTGTTTTTGATTTCTACTTTTATCTTTACTTTCTCTTTTCCTTTCTTTTGTTCTCTCTTAATTGTATGTATGTGTGTGGTGGTGGTTGGTGGTTTAGTCACTCAGTCCTGTCTGACTGTTGGGACCCCACCAGGCTCCTTCATCCATGGGATTTTCCAAGCAAGATTTCTGGAGTGGGTTGCTGTTTCCTTCTCCAGGGGATCTTACTGACCCAAGGATCAAACTCATGTTTTCTACACTGCAGGCAGTCTCCTGTATCCCAAATGGATGTTTTACTACTGAGACACCAGGGAAGCCCCATGTATGTGTGTATGTATGTATATATATTTAATTCAATTTTTTGAAGCTATATACCATATTTTTATTAATAGTGGTTATTTTCAAAATATTGTTACATATTTAGCATAGATAGATTTGTAAAATTTTCTTTATGATTTCATCCTAGATTAGAGCCTATTCAGACACATATATTTAAAGTTAATATACATGAAGTTTTCAAGTTACTTTTTTGTTGTTTTAATTTAATTTTAATATTTTAATTTTATTTAATAATTTTATTTTATATTTAATATCATCTGTGCTCTAGATGATATGGATAATTTAGTCTTGCTTAAACTTTTTTACTCCAGTAAGTAATTAATATTTGCAAATTTTCTTTATGTTCTTGAAAGAAACAGATAATCTATATACTTTCAATACGACATAGGCATGTTATATATATCTATTTGGTTTTATATATAGGGATATTTTTAACTGAGTTGATCAAATATCTATACTCATACTACTTCAGTTTGCTTTGCTTATTTCTATGTTTCTGGTTATATTAAAAAGATTTCTGTTAAAATCGTTATTTTATGCAATTTATTGTGCTTATTTTAATTTTATATATTTGGAGGATTTATTGCTCTATGCTTGTAATTTAGTATTATTTCATTTTTATATAGGTTTTTCCTTACTGTTTTGTAATGGCCCTCTTATCTCTAATAATACTTTTTATCTTAAAATCTATTTTTATCTTGTAATAGTAGTACTTATTGACTTTCTTTAGTTTCACATTTTTTGAAAATAATTTCCATTCTTTTACTTTCTACATTTCTGTACCATTATATTTTAATTGTCTAACTGACAGTATATATATTAAGAAATCCAACCCAATAATTTTATTTTTATATATTTCAATGTAATCTATTCACCAATATATTTGCATTTGGTTCTTCTTTCTTCTTTTTATCATACTATATTTTATTTTTTATATCAAAGGTGTGATTTTCATTAAAGATNTTGTCTAACTGACAGTATATATATTAAGAAATCCAACCCAATAATTTTATTTTTATATATTTCAATGTAATCTATTCACCAATATATTTGCATTTGGTTCTTCTTTCTTCTTTTTATCATACTATATTTTATTTTTTATATCAAAGGTGTGATTTTCATTAAAGATTTCTAGCTATTTTGATGTCAAATCTCTATAATTAAGGCAATAATTTAAAATTGTTCCAAGAAACTACTTTTTTTTTTAANGCTTTTCTATTTCTTCTTGTGACAATTTTGACAAATTGTTTTCTAAGAAATTTGTGCTTTTCATATATGTAGGTGAGATTATTATCACCGAGTTGTCCACACCACAGTCTTTTTAAACTATAATATCTGAAGGATTTGCAGCAGTTCCTTCTGGCAATTTTTGATAATCTTTTTATTTGTGTGTTTTTTAATGAGTAGAGTAGAATAATAGAAACATGGTTTCTTTTTACTACAAATCAGTCTTTGATTTAATTTTTTTCTTTATTGTTCTTTCCCATTTGTTGATTTATGTTCCTCTCTTTATTACTTCTTCATTTCTGCTTCTTTTGGATTTCAGTTAATCATCTTATTCTAGAGTCTGATGATGAAAGCTTAGGTAACTGACTTTGGACCTTTCTCCTTTTCAAATATATACCTTTTAAGGTGTAAAGAATCCTCTAAGTACTGTTTTTACTGTATTGCACAAAAATGGTGTCTTGTCACTTTATTTTTATTTCATTCAAAATATTTTCTAATAACTTTTATGTTTTCTCAGTGAAACTTATTATTGTAAAGAATGGTGAATTTCCAGATATTCATGGATCATCCAGATATGATTTTGTTTCTGATATCTGATTTGTATTGATTTTGATAAAGGAACATGTTTTATTCTTTCAGATTTTCAAAATTTGTTATCTGGCCCAGCATGTAGTATCCTTAGGTAAAAGGTTGCTTTCACAGTTGAATAGAACATGATTCGGGTTGAAGGTGATGTTCTTCAACATGATTGAAGGTGATGGTCTTCAAATGTTAAATAGATCAAATTGCTGCTCCTGTTCTTTAGGTCGTCTGTATGCTTACAGATTATTGGTCAATATGTTCTACTGGTGAGAGGTTTTGATTTGTCCAACAATAATAATGGATTTGTGAATTTTTCCTTTTCGGTTGTCTCTAACTTTTCTCCATACATTTTGAAACTCTATTAGTCAGTGTTTATTTATTTAATACTATTATATATTTGGTACCTACCCCTTTTATTATTAATTAATAACTCTTTATCCTGATACTGTTCCTCAACTTCTACTTTTTTTGATATTAATATGGTCAGTTTGAATCTCTCATGATGAGAGACTAGACAAATTTTTTCCTGTTTTTTAAAAGTTAACATTTCCATTTTTTCTTAAAATATAGACACCATATAAATGGATTTTATCATTAAAAATATCAGAAAATCTCCTTTGTTTTCCTTCTCTTGGGCATCACAATCCTCAGTAATCAATGTCCAATATTATTTTACAAATTGTGTCCATTTACTATTTTATTATTACTATTTTTTGTGTGTGATGAAAGGACAAGTCTTCTACAAGTGACTTCAGCATAGCCAAAATAAAGCCTCATACATTATTTTTAACTAACTTTTCACACACTAAAATGTGTGGTGTTTTTGTTTTTTCATCAGTTATAAAATTATAAGAGCTATATAATACTCTTCAAAAATATTTCCTTCCTGATCTCAGGAAACTTGAAACTCCCCAATGAAGGGCATTGACAAAATTGTTCAAACAACTGTACAACTGCACTCATTTCACATGCTAGCAAGGTTATGCTCAAAAACCTTCAAGCTAGGCTGTAAGAGTACGTGAACCGAGAACTTCTAGATGGACAAGCTGGGTTTGGAAAAGGCAGAGGATAGAGAGATAAATTGCCAACATCTGTTGGATCATAGAGAAAGTAAGAAAACTCCAGAAAAACATCTATCTCTGCTTCATTAGCTTTGCTAAAGCCTTTGATTGTGTGGATCACAACAGTGAAAATGTGTTTTAAAGAGACAGAAGTGTCAGACCACCTGACCTGCCTCCTGAGAAACTTGTATGTGGGGTCATGAAGCAAAGAACCAGATATGGAGCAACTGACTGATTCAAACTTGGGAAAGGAGTACAGTAAGTCTGTATGTTGTCACCCTGCTTATTTAACATATATGCACATTATACCATGCGAAATGCCAGACTGGATAAATGGCAAGCTGGAATCAAGATTGCCAGAAGAAATATCAACTACCTCAGTATGCACATGATACCACTCTAATGGTAGGAAGTGAAGAGGAACCAAAGAGTCTCTTAAAGAGGATGAAAGAGGAGAGTGAAAAAGCTGGCTTAAAACTCAAGATTCAGAAAAGATCATGGCATCCAGTCCCATTACTTCATGGCAAACAGATGGAGAAGAAGTGGAAACTGACATATGTTATTTTCTTATGCTTCAAAATCACCACGGACAGTGAATTGCAGCCATGAAATTAAGATGTTTCTCCTTGGAAGGAACGCTATGAGAAACCTCGACACTGTACCAAAAAGCAGAGATATCACTTTGCCGACAAAGGTCTGTATATTCAAAGCTATTGCTTTTCCAGTAGTCATGTATGGGTGTGAGAGTCAAACCATAAAGGAGGCTGAGGACTGAAGAATTGATGTGTTTGAACCATGGAGTTGGAGATGACTCTTGAGAGTCCCTTGGACTGCAAGGAGATCCAACCAGTCAATCCTACAGGAGATCAACCCTGAATATTCATTGAAAGGACTGATACTGAAGCTGAAACTAAAATAATTTGGCCACCAGATGTTACGAGCTAAGTGACTGGAAAAGACCCTGTTGCTTTGATTTGAAAATCAAAGAGGAAGGGGTGGCGAAGGATGAGATGGTTGAATAGCATCACGGACCCCGTGAACATGAGGTAGAGCAAACTCCAGGAGACAGTGAAGGGCAGGGAAGCCTGTCATACTGCAGTCCAAGGGACCCGACTTAGCAACTGAACAACAATATAATACTCTTCAAAACTTTTCCTTCCTGGTGTCAGGAAATTTGAAACTTCAATTCGTGTGCATATTTTGTTTTTAAGAATTATAGCATAGTTTGATAAAAAAAACTTTCAAGTAAAAAATGTATGTTATATGATATAAGGATAAATGACTTTATGGGGCATGTGGGATAAAAATATGGTTTTGTGAACAAAATGAAATATGTAACATTCTATCAATTTTGGAGAAGATCTTTTTAAAGTGTGATGGTAGAGTTAAAATCACTAGGCTTTAAAATTACAGTGAATATACTTTAAACTGTCACATAACCATTTTATTTGATAGTAGTAATATCTACAAAACACTGGAAGTTATGTCATTTTCATGTATTTAAACTGAGGATTACTTTTTAAAATATCACTTCAAATGTGCTAACAGTAAATTGATTTTCTTCATTTTTTTAATGATCCACGTGAACAAGAAAATGGAAGACCACTGTATTTTACAGATTTTTCGATAGTCAGCAATAGATACCTTGGTGAAAAATATTTCAGATAATAAGAAATAATCAAAGGCAAAATAGTCACTTGTATTCATATAACAGGGAGAAGTCCTAGTATTTTGGAATAAGAGAAATCATTAGGGTAAAATCTTATATATAATATATATGTACACATATATGTAAACAATAATAAATACCTATAACATGTATCATAAAACACACACATATATATTATACATGTTATAAAACATGAACACATATATATAAGAATACATATAAACATTTATAGAAATTTTAATTCTAATTTGTGATAGAGTAAGTGCTAGTATATGTCTTTGAGAAAAGAAAATGACAAGATAGGGTATTATCTTCTTGAAGTCTAATTTAGTAGCAAATACAAAAATGAGTGATAACTGGAAGAAGGTAGGTAAGGCGCTGTTGGTATTATATAAGCAAGAGGAGCTTCCCTGGTGGCTCAGAAGTAAAGAACAACACAGAAGACTCCGGTTCAATCCCTGGATTGGGAAGAACCCCTGGAGAAGGGAATGTCAACCACCTCCAGTATTCTTGCCTGGAGAATTCCATGGACAGAAGAGCCTAGAGGACTACAGTCCATGGAGTCACAAAGAGTTGGACACGACTGAGTGACTAACTCACACACACACACAAGGCACTGAGGGTCTGGGTGTATGTCTGGGGGATGAATGAAATGACTCTTTTGAACTAAGAAAAAAATGTCATTTTTTTTTAAAACATCAATTTTATATTTAAAGCCAAAGTTTTTTATTCATACTAAGAAAATATTTTATGATGAAAATATCTAGCAGAATTCTATAACCATGACAGCAAAGTTGTTTTATTATTTCAGCTGTCACTAAAATTAAGTTTTACTGTATATATATATTTTACTTCATATGAAGTGAAGTGAAATCGCGCAGTTGTGTCTGACTCTTTGCCACCCCTTGGACTGTAGCCTACCAGGCTCCTCCATCCCTGGGGTTCTCCAGGCAGGAATACTGGAGTGGGTTGCCATTTCCTTCTCCAGGAGATCTTCCCAACCCAGGGATTGAACCTGGGTCTCCCGTATCGCAGGCAGGCGCTTTATCATCTGAGCCACCAGGGAAGGTCATTTACTTCATATGTTAAGCCTCAAAATATTTTGTTATCCTAACTCCAGGTCACGTTTTTTTTTTTCCTCTTGGGTGGCCCTGATTTAACTGGCTCTTGCAAAGGTTGAATCATCAAAACAGGTTTGGAGGGGCCAGCAGCCTTCCGAGCATTTCTAGTTATCCACTCAGGCTGCATTTGGCCATGCTATTTCAGCAGTTGTCAATAGGAGATTATGCCATTAAAACAAAGTTGCTCTGTGTGTGGCATCTGAACGCTTCAACTAAAATGAACTGAAGCAGAATCTTAACTGACATGGGGACCGTGCTAGCATTTGTCCTCGATGACAGCTGTTAAAGTTATCTCAACCCGAAAGTCGGGGGCTCACAATGACAGCCTATCGTTTATGGCAGTTCTTCGGGCTGACTGGTGAGTTCCGTTGCTTTGCTCCCTCATTCCGCTGGTGCGCTCTGGTGACTGTTGGATCTCAAGTGTACCCACTCACACGGTGGCTGTTGGTCCCTGTTACTGGCTCAGATGGCGCTGACAGTGCTCCTCTGTTCGCGTGCATCTGTGTAGCTGCTTGTGCTTCCTCACAGCCTGGAGGTCTCAGGGCAACGGAGCTTCTCACAGCAGCTGCCTTTGAAGACTTGAAAGCCAAAACTGCTAGGGTGTCTTGAGATTCTTGTTTGTAACTGGAAGTGTATCAGTGTTGCTACATTCTGTTGGTAAAAGCGTATTACAGGACCAGTCTAAAGTCAGAAGGGTTTATACAAGTGTGTAAACCATGATATGTATGTATCAGTGGTGGCAACAGATACTGCGGCCTAATAATGTCCTATCAAATTCTCATTTTCTTCTTTCAGTGAGTTTTCTAGGTTTATTTTTACCATCCTAAAAGATCACAGTTGCTTTGCTGCTGATAACAGTAAGTTGGCTCAATCTAATTTTCTAGAAATGTCTAGCCTTCAAGATTTCTTCTAGAAATTTCTGTTTCCTAGAATGTCATAAATATAACAGCTTCTAAATATAAAGAAATCGAAATTCTTTATGTTTTATGTGAAAATCCTTTAAAATTAATATTGATGCTATTTTCCATTAAACATTGTATTTTCTTAATTCTCTTGAAAACAGTGATAAATCTTATGCTACTCTACTTCTCATTGTAGAGAACAACTAATTCATCACATTGTGATATGTGTAGATTTGTGTGTGTGTGTGTGTATATTTATGTGTGTGTATATATGTATATATACATATATATATATATTTCATTGTGATATCACTGAATTATACAAGTAAAAGTGAAATCTGAGGAAGATTGTTTAAATATTCTCAAGTTCCTTCAAGTCATGGAAAGAATGTTTCAAAAATTTTTCTTAAAAAAAGAGAAACTTATAATCTTTAAACAACATTTATTCTTAATCACAAATTATTATTTTGGTTCTGTTGTTATTTTTTGTATTTATTTTACTTCTGAGAAAGAAAAACACAATTAGTATGGATAATAAGTTAAAACATAAAGCACTCTAAAATTTTTGTCAGCTCGTGTTTATACTTTCCTGTTTATTAATCTCTTCTCATAAAAGCAAATAAACTGTCTTCACCAAACAACATTAATTTCCTTGTACAGAAATGACACTCACTCTTTTGTATTCAATATAGCCATGTCCAAGGGACCTGTACCTTTGTGTCTACTTGGTATCACATGCATGGACAGTGAATGCAAATGCTACTGACAAATAGTTTACAAAGTTAAGTATATCTTGAGAGTTTTTCCTTGTTTGATTGAGGATTTTTCAGTTTACTAAGACAAAAATTGCTTCCAGCACTTGAAATGTGACTGCATTGTTTAGATACAGATCCTCAAGTGTCCTGAATCACAGATATGTATCTTAAATGTCAATGGGGACTGTCTGCACTAATCCATCCTTTTTCAGACAAACATGCCCTTGGCAGTTCCACTCAGGATTCAGTGATGCTTTTTAATTGACAATTTAAAATTTGCAACATGCAATGCCTCTTTGCCTAATCCCCAAACCATATTTGTGTCTCTTGTAAGTCATAAGCAGGCCAAGGACACAGAGGTCTTTAAGTTTCAATAGCCTGTGGGATCTGGAATGTATATCAGCCTGTACATATGTAGCCTGCTGAGAAATAGCAGTGGTGCAGAAAAATATGGTTCTATTTCTTGATCAGTATAAGTTAAATAGTTCTTTATATCCTCCCTTTCATTATGTATTTCTAGCTCAATGCTGTGAAACCCACTGACAGTAAATCCCTGGAAACTAGGGTGTGAGACAAGAATTTGTTTACTTGTAGGGAAATTGCAATTACCCCCTACAGTTTTGGGGGATACAATTTGCAGACCACTCGAGTGTATTTTTTACCAAGGACAAATTTTATTTGCTTGTGATAGAATTTAGCAGTTTCTCTTGAAATGCAAAGGTGGGGGGGGCACAAATTTTGACTTGGGAGCAGTTGCTGTTATGCTACTGAAAAAAAAAATATATATATATACATATATATATATATATAAATTTGTTACTAAGACTTAGGATCAAAAGAAAGTAGGGGTGATTTGTGAAGAGAATGAGGACAGAAAATCACTTACCAAATAATTAAAAATCAGCAAAAGGCATGATTGTACTGTTCCATACATAAACACTATGAAAAGTTACAATCTTTGATGATTTTAGGATACTTTTATAGTAATTTTAGGATAAAAGGGTTTTGTTTTAATTTGTTATTTCTCTGAAAGCATTGCATAAAAAGAGATAGGAGTATCTGCATATACTGTATAGTGCATTTTTTTTTCTGTTGGGGACATAGAAATCAAAGTTCAAACAAATGAAAGCAACAAAACTGATTTCTTAAAGAAGCTTTCACTTTCTGAAAAATCAGAAAGGAGTAAGAAAAAAACTAGCAAAACCTTCAACAGTTATTTAAAATAATTTTTGATATTTGTAACCATTATAGCTTGTAGATAATGATATATCTGTAATTGCATATTCAACAGAAAGCACTACAGTGTAACAGATACAGCAAAGGAAAATATAGGTCATGACTCCTAATTTGAGAGCTTTAGGAAAATTTAAGAACTTTAAGAATATTTTCATATGTAACTAAAAGCCTTCAATAACTTCTCTATATTTTAATCTGAAAATGGAGACAGAAAAGGGAAGGAGACCTACCTTAACAGCTTCGCAAGTTTTTGTGAGGCATGAGTGAGCTATTTAATTAAGAGAAGATTTTTAAAAAGCTGAAAACATAGCGACTGTTCCTCTGGCACAAAAGAGGAACCTTTTGTGACCTTCCAAAATGTAGCAGAATGGTATAAAAGTAGGCAAAATATGAAAAAGGCAAGACAGGACTCTAGTCCTCTGGGGAAGGGAAGTATGTGAGATGAAGCAAAGTTCCCTGGCTATAGCACAGGGATGTGAAGCCTTGGAGACCATGATGGTCTCTCTGGGAATGGTGGGTGTAGAGAGGATTTCTGGAAATAAAAAGGAGGACTAATTCTCATACGCCTTGTCTGGAATGAAGAACTATGGTTAGATAAGGAGACATCACTTCTGAGAGACTTGAAGATACAGTATTGTGGCACATGAAAGGCACTTTAAATGCATCACACCTCCATATTGCTATGAATCTTACATAGACCATTTCTGGATGTGAACAGTTCCCCAGGTAATAGATTGCATACTCAAACCACTGGAAGTTCCAGATAAAATAAAGTGTAATTATTTCTTCTGGGAACTACATGCTGGATCTTCTACTTGCTTCATTTTTCTGCTCAAATATCACCTTGTCAGTGAGAACTTTCTTGAGACTCAGCCTAAAATATCACCCCTTATGTCTTGATCTCATATATACTGAACAAAAATTAACAGTGCTATACACATAAGATTTGTATACTTTGTAGGCATGTATGTAACTAAATTAATAAAGACAAAAACATGAAAAATAAAATTGCCTTATTTTCTCTGCTTTACCTTCTATTATAGCATTTAGTATGTGGCATGTATACTCAAGGGATGTAGATTTTATCCCTCTTTGGTTTGCTGCTATATATACATTCCCAGAGCAGAGCCTGCACTTGGTAGATACTAAGTGCTTGGTGGTTGTGTGAATGAATGATTCTCTGAATTTGCTGCTNGAAAGTTGTATTTTTCTAAGAATTTGTCCATCTCTTCCAAGTTGTCCATTTTATTGTCATATAATTGCTGATAGTAGTTTCTTATGATTCTTTGTATTTCTGTGTTGTCTGTTGTGATCTCTCCACTTTCATTTCTAATTGTATTGATTTGATTTTTCTCCCTTGGTTTCTTGATGAGTCTGGCTAATGGTTTATCAGTTTTATTTATCCTCTCAACACATTTCTTATACATATTACCCACAGCCACTTGAATGACAGACAGGTGCATGCATGCAGGCCATCCCTTCAATCATGTTTGACTCTTTCTGTGATGGTAGCCCACCAGGCTCCTCTGTTCTTTGGGGATTCTCCAGGCAAGAATACTTGAGTGGGTGGCCATGCCCTCCTCCAGGGGATCTCTCTGACCCAGGGATCAAACCCACATCTCTTATGTCTCCAGCATTGGCAAGTGGGCTCTTTACCACTAGTGCCACCTGGGAAGCCTCAGAACTTACATAGTGTCTGTCAAACACCACTCTTCCTATCTCGAGAAATAGACAAACCCATTGAGACTTCTTTCTGGGGGTTCCCAGGTTGTACCAGTGGTAAAGAATCCACCTGGCTATGCAGGAGACCCTGGAGATACAGGTTCAATCCCTGTGTCAGAAAGATCCCCTGGAGGAGGGCATGGCAACCAACTCCAGTATTTTTGCCTGGAGAATCCCATGGACAGAGGNCATTGTTTAGATACAGATCCTCAAGTGTCCTGAATCACAGATATGTATCTTAAATGTCAATGGGGACTGTCTGCACTAATCCATCCTTTTTCAGACAAACATGCCCTTGGCAGTTCCACTCAGGATTCAGTGATGCTTTTTAATTGACAATTTAAAATTTGCAACATGCAATGCCTCTTTGCCTAATCCCCAAACCATATTTGTGTCTCTTGTAAGTCATAAGCAGGCCAAGGACACAGAGGTCTTTAAGTTTCAATAGCCTGTGGGATCTGGAATGTATATCAGCCTGTACATATGTAGCCTGCTGAGAAATAGCAGTGGTGCAGAAAAATATGGTTCTATTTCTTGATCAGTATAAGTTAAATAGTTCTTTATATCCTCCCTTTCATTATGTATTTCTAGCTCAATGCTGTGAAACCCACTGACAGTAAATCCCTGGAAACTAGGGTGTGAGACAAGAATTTGTTTACTTGTAGGGAAATTGCAATTACCCCCTACAGTTTTGGGGGATACAATTTGCAGACCACTCGAGTGTATTTTTTACCAAGGACAAATTTTATTTGCTTGTGATAGAATTTAGCAGTTTCTCTTGAAATGCAAAGTGGGGGGGGCACAAATTTTGACTTGGGAGCAGTTGCTGTTATGCTACTGAAAAAAAAAATATATATATATACATATATATATATATATAAATTTGTTACTAAGACTTAGGATCAAAAGAAAGTAGGGGTGATTTGTGAAGAGAATGAGGACAGAAAATCACTTACCAAATAATTAAAAATCAGCAAAAGGCATGATTGTACTGTTCCATACATAAACACTATGAAAAGTTACAATCTTTGATGATTTTAGGATACTTTTATAGTAATTTTAGGATAAAAGGGTTTTGTTTTAATTTGTTATTTCTCTGAAAGCATTGCATAAAAAGAGATAGGAGTATCTGCATATACTGTATAGTGCATTTTTTTTTCTGTTGGGGACATAGAAATCAAAGTTCAAACAAATGAAAGCAACAAAACTGATTTCTTAAAGAAGCTTTCACTTTCTGAAAAATCAGAAAGGAGTAAGAAAAAAACTAGCAAAACCTTCAACAGTTATTTAAAATAATTTTTGATATTTGTAACCATTATAGCTTGTAGATAATGATATATCTGTAATTGCATATTCAACAGAAAGCACTACAGTGTAACAGATACAGCAAAGGAAAATATAGGTCATGACTCCTAATTTGAGAGCTTTAGGAAAATTTAAGAACTTTAAGAATATTTTCATATGTAACTAAAAGCCTTCAATAACTTCTCTATATTTTAATCTGAAAATGGAGACAGAAAAGGGAAGGAGACCTACCTTAACAGCTTCGCAAGTTTTTGTGAGGCATGAGTGAGCTATTTAATTAAGAGAAGATTTTTAAAAAGCTGAAAACATAGCAACTGTTCCTCTGGCACAAAAGAGGAACCTTTTGTGACCTTCCAAAATGTAGCAGAATGGTATAAAAGTAGGCAAAATATGAAAAAGGCAAGACAGGACTCTAGTCCTCTGGGGAAGGGAAGTATGTGAGATGAAGCAAAGTTCCCTGGCTATAGCACAGGGATGTGAAGCCTTGGAGACCATGATGGTCTCTCTGGGAATGGTGGGTGTAGAGAGGATTTCTGGAAATAAAAAGGAGGACTAATTCTCATACGCCTTGTCTGGAATGAAGAACTATGGTTAGATAAGGAGACGTCACTTCTGAGAGACTTGAAGATACAGTATTGTGGCACATGAAAGGCACTTTAAATGCATCACACCTCCATATTGCTATGAATCTTACATAGACCATTTCTGGATGTGAACAGTTCCCCAGGTAATAGATTGCATACTCAAACCACTGGAAGTTCCAGATAAAATAAAGTGTAATTATTTCTTCTGGGAACTACATGCTGGATCTTCTACTTGCTTCATTTTTCTGCTCAAATATCACCTTGTCAGTGAGAACTTTCTTGAGACTCAGCCTAAAATATCACCCCTTATGTCTTGATCTCATATATACTGAACAAAAATTAACAGTGCTATACACATAAGATTTGTATACTTTGTAGGCATGTATGTAACTAAATTAATAAAGACAAAAACATGAAAAATAAAATTGCCTTATTTTCTCTGCTTTACCTTCTATTATAGCATTTAGTATGTGGCATGTATACTCAAGGGATGTAGATTTTATCCCTCTTTGGTTTGCTGCTATATATACATTCCCAGAGCAGAGCCTGCACTTGGTAGATACTAAGTGCTTGGTGGTTGTGTGAATGAATGATTCTCTGAATTTGCTGCTGCTGCTGTAATTGTCATTTCATAAGAAAGATATGCACTGTGGTGTTTTCAAATACCTATATGAAACTTGTTTTCTGAAGGTTTATTTTAGATTAGTGTTCTGGGTAATTCAAATTTGAAAACAAAATTAATTTAAATGTCCATAGAATCAACTTTGAGGAATGTTATTTCTTATCATAATCCAGGAAATGTTGATGGAGAAAAGTGAACAGAAAATAAATGTAGCAAAGCTAGTAAAGAGAAGGAAACAAAAATCCAAACATGAAAGCTTAGACTGTTTTAATATGAAATTGAGAAAGGAAAACGACCTATGTTGCATACCAACACCAAGTTAAAAAATTGCGTGTAATGTGAAAGAACAGTGGAAGAGAAAGGTATTTCAAGTTATTAAGCCTGAAAAAAGTAGAAATAGGATACTGATTGCTTAAGTCGAACCACTTTAGGGATGCCATTTTAGGGAGGATTACCTCACATTCTGTGATATTCCGTTTCAGTTCTTTTCAGTCCTGCTATGAAATAAGAAACACAGATTCTGAAATCAACTGGATTATGCTACCTCAGAGAATTGAAAGACAACAAGAAAAAACTTTCTTCTATGCTCTGTAATCTACTGGGACCCTTTGCCATCACCTTCTGAAAGAACTAAAAGTTACTTAATAACAGTAATAATTTTATTGTGATATTTTCAGATATAGTCTGTAATATAAGGGAGAAACTTTTCTTCAAGGCTCTCCTTATAGCTCAGCTGGTAAAGAATCTGCCTGCAATGTAGGAGACCCTGGTTCAATTCCTGGGTCAGGAAGATTCTCCTGGAGAAGGGAGAGGCTACTCACTCCAGTATTCCTGGGCTTGGGTGGCTCAGCTGGTGAAGAATCCACCCTCAATGCGGGAGACCTGGGTTCGAGACCTGGGTTCAGTCCCTGGGTTGAGAAGATCCCCTGGATAAGGGAAAGGCTACCCATTCCAGTATTCTGGCCTGAAGAACTCCATGAACTGTATAGTCCATGGGGTTTCAAGGAGTTTGACACGACTGAGTGACTTTCACTTTCCTTTCTTTTAAGAAAATTTTATCTGTAGAATATGAGGTGGAAGATGCTTCATTACTGATGTCATCAGCATTGATACATCAATAATAATCAACTATAGTTAAATCTTAGTATAGTATCAAATCAAAGCACGTCAAGCATTTACTTCTAGGATTTATTTGTTTGTTTAATTGGGTGTATTTGCTTTATAATATTGTGTTAGCCTCTGCTATACAATGAAGTGAATCAGCCATGTGTATACATATATCCTCTCTCTCTTGGACCTTCCCTTCAACTCACCACCCCGCCATCCCACCCATGTAGGTCACCACAGAACACTGAGAGGCATTCCGTTGAGTTACTATTGGTATAAAGAAAGTGGAAATGTGCGATGGTCAATTTTCTTATGTCAAATTAGCTATGCCATAGAGACCAGGTGTTTTATTTTTATTGAAGTACAATTGACATGGTTGGATGGCATCACTGATGCAATGGGCAGGAACTTGGGCAAACTCCAGGAGATGGTGAGGGAGGGGGGGCCTGGTGTGCTGCAGTCCATGGGGTCACAAAGAGTTGGACATGACTGAGCATGCACACATATGCGCAACATACACTTACCTGAACGAAAGGTGAAGTAAAAGCACTGCAGGGTACTTTAATTCCGATATTCAGTTTTAAAAGTGAATTTAGATATAAATGGTAATTTGGCAGAGTTACTTATTATAAATAGCATAATAAATTTTGTACTTTAAACATTGTATAATCACAATTTATTTCTTTGTTAGTTACTTTAAGGATTTGTAGTCCGTTTTCTTCTATCTTGCATCACAATTACAGATTAGAAAATGGATATTCTTTAAAAGTCTCCTAATATCTAGCTTAATCTAGATATGTTGAAATTGGGACTAAGTGAGATTGTATAGAAAATTATCTTTTAGTTGATATTCTAACATACTGACTTTGAAAACCTATTGATTTGACATAAAAAAGTCTACATTATTTGGTAGATATCATTTTAGCACTTTTATATAAATCATTTATTCTGTGAATATCAGAATAACTCTTCATAGAAACTAAAATGAAAAAGCATCAGTTCATCTATTTTTAAGAAGAACTATGCCTTCAAATCATTTTCTCATGAATGCATTTATTCATGGAATATTAATAACTGGTTCTACAGGACTTCAGTTTCTATGAATACATTTGCTCAGATGGTCTGATTTTGATATATAGCAAAAATAATCATTTCCTAATGATTATAGCCTATGTGAGTAATACAAAAAATACAAGGAAACGTGTGGTTTAGAAATATAGTTTAGGAAATGGAATGAATTGCTAAAATGTGAAGGGAAATTAAAATTATTAAGTTAAATCCAATGGCAGTGTGTCCTTCAAATAACACAAAAACTTGAGAAGTGCCTGAAAACTGTAATCCATTTTCTACCCAAAGCAAAGGAAAGGCTGGATTTGAGCTTAAGGAATCTTAAAATACAGATGATATTTGATAAGATGGCTTGCACATATCTGAGAATTTGGGGTCTTCTCAAGGGTACAGGCATGATTTTTGATGGACCTTTTTGTTGCTTGGACTGCTTGGAATTCTTCTAATAACATGGTAGGCATTTTAGGGCTTTGAAAACTTTGCTGTTCTTTGACATTGGTTCTCAGCTGTTGGAAGATGGGATAGGGCTGGCTTACAACCCTTCTGGTGCATATTTTGTCCATATTTATCAACTATATCATTTTGGTAACTAAAGATTTGTCAAGCACCTATTTCATCTGATGTTGCTTTTATTTTAAAAAATAGCTTGTGCCTAGATATCCCTTCACGTCGTGGGAAATAGAAGGGGAAACAGTGGAAACATTGTCAGACTTTATTTTGGGGGGTTCAAAAAAAAAATCACTGCAGATGGTGACTGCAGCCATGAAATTAAAAGATGCTTACTCCTTGGAAAGTTATGACCAACCTAGATAGCATGCTGAAAAGCAGAGACATTACTTTGCCAACAAAGGTCTGTCAAGTCAAGGCTATGGTTTTTCCAGTGGTCATGTATGGATGTGAGAGTTGGACTGTGAAGAAAGCTGAGTGCCGAAGAATTGATTCTTTGAAACTATGGTGTTGGAGAAGACTCATGAGAGTCCCTTGGACTGCAAGGAGATCCATTCAGTCCATTCTAAAGGAGATCAGCCCTGAGATTTCTTTGGAAGGAATGATGCTAGAGCTGAAACTTCACATGAAACCTCATGTGAAGAGTTGACTCATCGGAAAAGACTCTGATGCTGGGAGGGACTGGAGGCAGGAGGAGAAGGGGACGACAGAGGATGAGATGGCTGGATGGCATTACTGACTCGATGGACGTGAGTCTGAGTGAACTGCAGGAGTTGGTGATGGACAGGGAGGCCTGGTGTGCTGCAGTCCATGGGTCGCAAAGAGTCAGACACGACTGAGCGACTGAACTGAACTGAACTGAGATATCCCTTAATGTGAGTTAATAATTGAAATATTAATATTGCTATCACTATGTATAATTTATTAAGTCCATACTATATATTATGAACTCCACTAAATGGTTTACGCTCCCAGTATTCACTTAATACTTACAACCCATGAGGTAGTTAGTATAAATTATCTTCCTATAAGTACACTAGAACTTAGATATATTACTTGATGTGCCTAATAGCATGCTGGTAATCAAGGAAGATAGGCAATATATTTGTATTTCAAGCTCTAATCACTTTCTCAAAGTATTTTTATTAATAATTAAAAAACCCTAGTTAATAGTATTTATTATGCTTAATATTACCTATGTTTTCTGTTCCATTTCCAAACTATTATCATTATTACATTACCAGACAGAGACCACCAGCATAATTTTGAAGTGGTATAAAAACTCACAGCATTAGTGTTAGCCTTTTTTTCATATAATTTTTACAGATATCTTTAACTCATCATAGATGCTCAGAAGTCAAAAATTTACCACAGCTCCTCATTGGAGACAGTTAGATCAGAAAGCTTGGAAGGCAGGTGTGCACTGTTTGAAAATCCAATATAACGCTTAAATTCAAGACATCTCAGTTTGGAGAAACATAGATCATGCCTGGGGTGACGGATCTATTTAGAGTTCTCCCGAAACACAGCACAGTTTATTTCACCCAGACAACAGGCAGCTTTTCCTTTGGTTAGTTTCCTGAATCTATCAACTTTACTTAATTCCACATATGGTTTCTTGCCAGGGGTGTCTTTTGCATACATATTTTACAAGAGAAAAAAGACTCTTCAGATGACAGGACACAACACGATGAGATTCATATAGTTGAAAGACAAAACTCATTGTTCTCAAGATGCAGACAAAGAAAACGGCCAGGCAAGGCCACGTGGTGGGTTGCTCTCAGGGACAGAGGAACAGCAAGCAGGAGCTACTGGGGGCAGCTTGTGTCTGACAGGGTGGTATGGTTGGCTAGCTTTTGTAGCTACCTTCCACAAGTGGCTCAGCTTTCTTATAATACCATGGATTCACCAAAAACATCAACCAAAGATAGGAATGGATACTCCAGTTGTACATCCCAGACACCACTGCACGAGGAGCTCACCCCATTATCTACCAGGGGACAGTGTCACTTTGGAGCACATTGCCCCAACCCTCAATGTTTCTGCCAATTTAAATGATTCCTCAGGCCCGAGGCAAGGCATGAGGACTGTCCCTACTGGTCTGCTCCTTGCCTTGGGGCAGTGAGGCTCATGTGTGGTAACTCTGGGATGTGGGAGCCAGAGAAAGAAGGCATCGGGCTATAAGTTTAACCAGGTGCTCAATTAGAGGAGTGACCAGCCTGAAACCAGCCTCAAACTTGGGTCAAAGTCCCAGGTCGATGCATGAAACAGGGCACACAAAGCCGGTGCCCTGGGACAACCCAGAGGGATGGGATGGGGAGGGGGCTTTGGGACAGGGGACACATGTACACCCGTGGCTGATTCATGTTGATGTATGGCCAAAACCATCACAATATTGTAAAGGAATTAGCCTCCAATTAAATGAATAAAAACCTGGAAACATATTCATCAGGAGAATGGATAAATAAAATACAATTGAATACATACTATAGAGACTATGTAACAACTATAGCTGTGGATGAATCTCTGAGCCAAACAAGCAAGTTGCAGAAGAATATATACAAACATCNTCATGGCTGCAGTCACCATCTGCAGTGATTTTCAATCCTAAAAATATAAAGTCTGACACTGTTTCCACTGTTTCCCCATCTATGTCCCATGAAGTGATGGGACTGGATGCCATGATCTTTGTTTTCTGAATGTTGAGCTTTAAGCCAACTTTTTCACTTTCATCAAGAGATTAAGTAGAATTTATAAATTAGGAATGTATTTCAACCAAATGGACTAAAATCTGTTAAAATGATATGTCCTTAATAAGGGCGTTCAATGTAATCCCTTGGAGAGAGGTGTCATCAATGTAATATTATCAAGGTTCCTGGAGAAAGATGGATACAGTTATGATCTTCTGCATAAAAGACAGTTTGCCTTAGCAAGGCTGCACAGATCTGCCATGGGTAGCCCAGTAAAAGTGTATTCTTTCTCTTTGCTGGTGAAGGTCAGCTATGACTGAAGAGGATGTGGAAGTCAAAACTGAGCAGCACACTCTTGCCAGTTTTATAATAGCAGAATATTTAGTGAATGAGGAGTGGATAGAGTTAGTAATTTAAATAAANAAAAGTGTATTCTTTCTCTTTGCTGGTGAAGGTCAGCTATGACTGAAGAGGATGTGGAAGTCAAAACTGAGCAGCACACTCTTGCCAGTTTTATAATAGCAGAATATTTAGTGAATGAGGAGTGGATAGAGTTAGTAATTTAAATAAATTTGCATTGTATCAGTTTGCTAGTTGTGCCATAACAAGGTGCCAAAAGACTGGGTGTCTTAAACAATTTAAAAAAATGCATTTTCTCACAGTTCTGCAGATTGATCAAAATATTGGCAAGGTTGGTTTCATTCTGAGGCCGTTCTCCTTGGCTTGTAGATGATTTCTCCCTCTGTCTTCACGGGGTTAGACAAGACATATATATGATGTCATTTATATGTGTAATCTAGATAAATGCTAGAGATGAACCTATTTACAAAGCAAAAATAGAGACAGGAATGTAGAGAACAAATGTATGGACACCTAGGCGGAAGAAGGCAGATGCGTGAATTGTGAGATTGGGATTGATGGATATACATTATTATGTATGACATAGATAACTAATGAGAACCTACTGCATAGCACAGGAAACCCTACGCTGCTCTGAGGTGACTTAAATTGGAAGGAAATCCAAAAAGGAGGAAATATATGTGTATGTATGGACTTCCCCGGCAGCTCAGTGGTAAAGAATCTGCCTGCCAATGCAGGAGATGCAGGTTCGATGCCTTGGTGAGGAAGATGACCCTGGAGAAGGAAATGGCAACCCACTTCAGTATCCTTGCCTGGGAAATCCCACGGACAGAGGAGCCTGGCGGGCTACAGTCCATGGGGCTGCAATACAGTCAGATACAACTTATCAACTAAATGACAACAACAACATATGTATATGCATAGCTGATTTATTTTATTGTACAGCAAAAAAGAACACAATATTGTTAAGCAACTGTATTCCAATTAAAAAGTTTTAAAAAAGAAAACAAGCAGTACCAACTTACTTCTCTCCTTCATATTAAAAGATATTTTATTGTACTATGATATTTACAAAAAGAAAACCAATGGGGAACTTGCCTTTGTTTTTTTAATTAAATGCCAATGGCTGCTCTTAGGAAGGCCAAGAGTGACTTTAAGAAAAATTGTCACAGAAGTTTCTATTTTAAATTTTGGAGTTTTAAAGTACGAGAATATTCTCTGAAGTCAATTTTTATGGGAAATTACTAAAACACATGGAAAAAGCACGACTTTGTGGTTCATGGGTAGAGCTCACAATCTTGCCTTACAGTCCTCATGCTGTGCTTTGCCTATGATTGGTAGCTCAAAGGCATCATTTTGAGTGGAATCATATTGTTTAGAAGTAGTAACTCATGCTGCTTTACTACAAAGCAATCAGTAACACCGAGATCAATTGGACAGGATGGAAGAAAAAGGAAAGAGGTGGTTGAAATGCTGTTATTTCTGATATTAAAGATATTAAGAGGGAAGCAATGGAAACTAGACTGGGTAGGAATTATACTGATTTGTATAAAATCTGTTTAAATATTTACTCATGGCTTAATAACTTGAAAGTAAAGTATATTTTTCAAAGCATATATTTGAATAGGTAGAGTGATGTATAAAGCATGATGTTTATAAAATACATAAATAAAACACTAATCTGATTGCTAAGTTACAGAACTCCCAAAGATGGTTTTACCATTTTATTAAAATTTCCCTCAATAAAATTAAATGTAATCCATATGTCTAAGATTATTTTATGTTAATGTCATGAAGAGAACAGTTGATGACGTGTGTAACTTTGTTATTTGACATGTCATAAGGCTTTTAATGTCTTTAATATAAAACTGAGAAATAGTGTCAGGAAATTGCACCTTGATGAAGATGAGCAATATACAATTTCCAGAGAATAAGAATTTCGTTAAAATTAACTAGTTTTGATTAAAGAAATTCTGTTCACAAAGCTTGAAGAATGGTGTCAAATAGAATGTAAGTGAAGACAAGTCTAGAGACCAAGAGAGCCACTTTCGAATCCTGACTTGACTTTGTCTCAGTTTATTAGTGATGCCCCATGACCTATTTTCTTCTTTTGTAAAAAATAAGAATGCATAGCCAAGTTATCCTGAATTACTTCCAGTTGTAACATTTTCTATATCTAGCATCACTGGATAACATCCCTAATGTGAGTTTCATGTGCATTAACTCTGCACTGAAAATCAGCTTCCCATTCACATTCTATCAGCATGGATGAACATACAGACAGGGCGATGTTGACCATGAAGATTCAGTAGCCCAAAGAAGCAGTTCACTTATATTCAGTTTTACCAAATCTGCTTATTTAACTTCGATGCAGAATACATCATGAGAAACGCTGGACTGAAGGAAGCACAAGCTGGAATCAAGCAAGGTGAAAAGACAGCCTTCTGAATGGGAGAAAACAATAGCAAATGAAGCAACTGACAAACAACTAATCTCAAAAATATACAAGCAACTTACACAGCTCAACTCCAGAAAAATAAATGACTCAATCAAAAAATAGGCCAAAGAACTAAATAGACATTTCTTCAAAGAAAACATACGGATGGCTAACAAACACATGAAAAGATGCTCAACATCACTCATCATCAGAGAAATGCAAATCAAAACCACAATGAGGTACCATTTCACACCAGTCAGAATGGCTGCGATCCAAAAGTCTGCAAGCAATAAATGCTGGAGGGGGTGTGGAGAAAGGGGAACCCTCTTACACTGTTGGTGGGAATGTAAACTAGTACA